>DWPQ01002425.1:0-10626 GCA_018251795.1 Perichares adela | reverse complement strand
GCGGGTGGACGAGGGAGGACAGTGTTTTTGTAGGGCATTGTTTTTACATATCTGTACGGTTGGGCCAGTGTACGCCGTGTTCATGGTTGCTTCGGGGGGTATCTGTGCCGAACAGCAGGTCGCGAGCCGACTGCTGTCTGCCACCATTGTACAGATGCCAGTACTAGGACGCTCAGCACATCTTGGAGGGCTGCCCCCCCTGCGCGGAAGATCGCGCGGCGCTACGCTCCATCTTGGTAGACGACCTCTCGCTACCGACCGTGATAAAAAGCATGGTCGGCAGTAAGACGTCGTGGACAGCGGTGCAGCGATGCTCTGCAAAGAGGCGGAGGAGAGACAGCGTGGGGACACCTAGAGCTCGCTATACGCCGCCGGCGCACAGGGCGCAGAATGCGGGCTTATAGCCTGCACCTTCATTCCTATAACAACAGCCGGTCGGGCGGCAAATATGATAAATATTCTCCGTCTGACGTAACGGCCCGGGTTGAAAAGCACGCCGGTGGCGAGCGCGCCCTTATCCTAGCGGGATATCGAGGGTCGACGGGCCAACCCGTTGGCCACTTCAACCCTCTTCCCAAAGAGAGCGGCTAGAGAGCGTGCCGTGCCGAGGCCAACGCGGTAGTGGACGCCGCGCCGCGTCGGGTTCTGGAGCGGGAATAGCATACAGTCCCGGCACCAAAGCGGTAGGCGTCGACATCGTGTGGTTTTAGTGGATTCGAGCTCCACATACCTGTCCAGCTTCCTGTAGCTGGATGGACGAGACGAGGGTCTTTCCACACGCTCAAAAAAAAGGGGAACGTCATGTTAGCGTTCAGGAAGCCCATTTACGGCGACCTTTTCGTAAAACAGTGAAATTATGGAAGAAGTAAAAGAAGAGGGAAAACCAGTAGCCCATTTACATCCCAAGACCTTGAAGTAGTGAAATTTCAGCACAATCGGTTCAGCGGTTTGACCGTTATCACGTCACAGTTAGATAGACAGAAAGAGTTACATTCGCATTTATAATATTAGTAAGGATTAGTATGCATAATGCAAGGCAATAAATCTGGTAGTCCAATGCTGTACAATATTATAAAATTCAATCATAAGTGAACAGATCAAGCTATTTTTACAAGCATGCAAATTTTTAAATATGCCTATTATCTGTTTTGTTTCGATATCTATGCAACGTTATCAAAAAAATCTTGAACAAGTTATGGTGCGGGTTTTACGATTTGGAATCTTATGGCTAAACTGAGTTGAGCTTTAAGTTGAGTTGAGTCAACTCAAATATTGCCATCATTATCTTTATTTTAAATCTGGTAAATATATCTAAAAAAATCACCTAAATATCCCTTCTTCATTGTTTATTAGGATGTTTATACAAGATTAGCGCAAAAACTATTGAATGTTAGTTTTTATGCGGTTTTCATAGTCACAAGTTTATGGTCTAAATATTGATATAATTATGCGTAATCTATAGCAAAATATTTCAACCCAACACTGTTATTGGCTGACAAAGCGTCAATGCCTTTGGTGTCACGGACGTCTATGGGCAACGGTGACAATTAAAGTAGGTGGTCCGTTTAGTATTCACATAAAAAAGTCTTACTACTCCAAGCATTAAATGTATTCTTGTCACACCTGATTCAGTCGTCCAAGCGAATGGTTGAGCCTGAATATAATAGTAGTCTAACCTCTGGTCTAAGTCTAAGCTTGACGGACAAATCTGACGGTATTAAAACATACCCGCTATCATTATGATGACCGCACGAGGAGTGACAGCTCATTGGAATGTGAAGTGACCTCCCACGCAGAGGATACGAGTTCGAAGCCAAACACGTGCCTTTACCAACTTCAATCGCATCGATACGACCGTAAGTTATTGTCCCGTGGACTCGAAAGTTATCGCTGGATAACTGTAAAGACTAAGCTTTATATATCTTTGGAAGTTTTAATTAAAGCATGAGAAGTTAGTATTACGGAGTACGCTATCTATACAAATAAATATAATTGGAGCGTCTGTTTGTAATATAAAAGAATGACTTTTTACTAAATGCATATATTATATGTAAGGCAGTGATAGCCTAGTGGTTTGAACGTTTGTTCTCCCGAACGGGAGATCGTGCGTTCAAATCCAGCAAGCAAAACTCATTTTCTAAAAGTTATTTGCGTATTAGAAATTCATTATCACTTGCTTCGCTGAAGGAAAACATCGTGAGGAAACCTGCACACCTCCATAATGTATCTCGTGGCCTTAAAGCTCTGTGAGCTCTCTCTGTGTGAGGCCGACAGTGGGACAATCATGGGAATGTTTAATACATTCTCAGGAGGAAACAGGACGAGTTAGGAGCTGTGGGATGCTTATGAGCTGAGATGATCCATAACCGTCGCTCGGCATCTAACCAGCCACCCATAATAGGCCAGACAGACAACTTAATTGACGTTGTTAAGTGAATTCACAGACGGACATCTCATTAATATGGAAATGAGGTGTGTCTGATAAATATTCCATTAAAAAAAATGTGGTTTCTGTTGAGATGAACTTTCATAGTACATACATGAAAAGAAAAAAGTTTGTAAGCTCAATACATATAATTACGTACAATGGAAATAAAAGTCCAACTTAACATTCGTGTACAATTTGAGTAATTGCAATATTTTCAAATCTACTATAAATCAATAATGTACACTGTACATTCTTATAATGTAGGTAAACTTCATTAAATGATTGTAACGGGCAAAGTTAGTTCCGTTCAGCCGTATAATAGTCAACCAACATAAGCTGCTTTGAAATAATTCAAAGCCGTTTCATCAAGCAGATGTGATCGGAAAGTTAATGCCAATAGCGGAAAAAACTGAATCGGAAAACAGATTTGAAAACAAAAATTAACGTGCGAGTGTTTAAATTTTTTAATCTGTCTTTTCGGAATCTGTACATGATTTTGTACCACCCGGACTCTTTTGACGTCAAAGGCGCAAACCAGTCTAACACCCTCGCGTCATCTAGTGTACATGCGACGCGGCAACACGGCGCGCGCGAACCTTGCGCATTTGACACCCGGTTCCAAATTGGAATGAGTAAAAAACATGAATTGTCAGTTCTAAATTTAAAAACAAAGTAGCTTTAAAAAGTTTACGCGATTCATTGTTTTTGAATTTAATGTCAAATCAAAATCAAACAAAATAATTAACATAAGAGTGACCCTAAGAAAGTTATTTTAAAGTAATCTGTGATAAAAGATAAATCTATATTTAAAAAATAGTGATGCTATGTTAACAGGTTTGTACTTAGATGAAAGACGGGGGTAGAATACAGCGCTATATTTACTAGGAACTCGGTACAATATAAATAATTACAACGAATACTTATAATATTATTCATTTATCAGTGAATACGGTTACAAAATCAAATATAAGTGGGATTTCTGATTAGTGTTCTCCAAAATTGAATTAAATAACATTTAACTGAGATGAAAAAATACCCACATGATTTGAAAAAAAAAAACAAAAACAATACCGAATTGTTAACGCGATAGATAAAAATGACAGATCTGTAGAATAGGAATATTGATAGTGTCATAAATAATAAATAAAGAGGAAAGATTTGTTTGTTTGTACCGAATAGGCTCCGAAACTACAGGACCGATTTTAATGAAATTTGGCATAGAGATAATATAGATGCTGAGAAAAACCATGGCTAATTTTTTTGGCAAAAACAAAGTTTACGGGATCAGCTAGTAATTATAATTAAGTAATTGATAAATTAATTTATTTGAAAAAAATCATCTTAAATACAGTTGCTTAATTTGTTGATGTTATTATTTTAATGTTGATGAGTTTTAAAAACATTATTTTGTCTTGTTTCTCCATAGCAACTTACTGCACCCGTAACTAACGCATTATATTGATTATTTTAGACAACTTTTTGATAACTTAATTTACCACATGGAAACTGTCGTGCGGACCTCTGATTTATATGACCCATGTCTAAGAACTGTTATGGTACATTTTGACAAGTGAAAGAATTACGAAAATTTGTCCAATTTATTTAATTTATTCAATATCTACTAGAATCAAAGGCACTAAAAAAAACGAAAAAAAAATGGAATTATGACACAATCACATTCACAACACATTCAAGTTGAATTTAGTGAAAGTGTTGAAATCCGAAATCCGAATGTACTCTAGGAGTGTGGATCTGACAAATCCGGTATTACTTTCATCGTTAATAAATAGTAATTTGCATAATACACGGAATGAAATCTTTGATTTGAATCTATTGCAATTTCATTCTAAAACAAAATTTGCAAAGTCTATTTTGTTTTCACTTGTACATGTAGTCCGTTAGAACATAATATACCAAACCCGCTGTTGAAATTCATAACTACAGTTAATTATTAATTTGCAAATTATTTTAAAAAAATATAATAATTACCTTATATGCCTAATTTATATTTATGCCAGGCCTGACCAAAAACAAATTAAAAACGTTAAAGAAAATACCGGTCTCTCTTATAAATTGAGCCTTCCAGAGTAATGTTTAGCTTATTTATTGATTTATATGCTTACAGTATGCACAAAACAATATGCATATTACAAATGCATCAAAACCTGTATGTACTATTTCTTAGACCTTCCTATCTAATGATGGAATGCAATATATATGGAAATTATTATGGGAAGTAGTATTTATTATACTGTAAAATAAATCACCCGGTAAAGTATTGGAAAATAACAAGAATCTATAAATCAACATACATTCAACAAACAAACCTTTACCATGTGTCTAGAAGCAAGACTTTTCACATGTAACTGAAGGTAAATACTAAACAATTAATTAAAACAATGTGATGATTATCAATAATCATATATCTCAAGATGTAACCAATGGTAAAGTCAATTATCTCGATATATTCTCGATAAAATTATTAACATTTTTGCGTACTAGTGTTAATAGCATCATCCCACTAAGATTTAACATATTGCTGGTCACGTTTTACTTACGTAAAAGTAGAAGCGTCGCATATCACTAAGGCTAACCAAGAAGAAAGAGACAAAGACAGAGAAGAGATAGAAACATGTTAACAAAAATTTCATCGTAGGTTTTACATGAGGATATGTCAGTCACACAATTACTAAGGCAACTGTAAAGTCTCACAAAACATTACACACACTACAGAATGTTGAAGGTCCTATCGGCAATCAAGGAATTGAGTACAGTTCCGTTACGTTCAATTACCTCACTGTAGCAATAAAATCAAATTCATCATTTACATTTCAAGAAGCATGGGAAGCTTATGTAAACAACGTGTAAACCAAAAAACACATTTGGAACAATTTGTATCAACTTCACGCTCACCGATGCATAATTATTGCATTGTATTTTCAGTCTTATAATTATGCAGATAAAGTATGTTCTTCTTGTGTTCTGATATTTGGCTGCAATCCAAAATATCCATTTATTTGTATAGGTCCACTGATGAGGTGAGTGGCTCGTGGTAGCCACCGGTGAGCCATATAGCCAGTTATTACGCTGTACAAAAACAGTTGAATTTCGAAATCTTAATATTCTGTGATAGATAGGGTTGCCAACTTTAAATTGGAATAAATTCCTAATTTGAATTTGGAACTCCGTTCGAAATGGCGAAGCATTTATGTATTTTTATATATGTATGAAAGGTGAAAACATTATGCAGTTTTCTTTTAAATTTATCTAATTTGTTTCTCTTGGAAACAGTAATAGTTTTTTCATAATATTCTGAAATATATTTTAAGTGTGACAAGCTGCACTTGGCTAGCGTGTTTTGAACCTTAAATCCTTTCATTGTGAAAGGAGACCGGAACCCACCACTGAAATAAATATGGGTTGTGATACAACCTCAGCTTGATCTTGAGCTTAATCAGCGGTTCAAATAGTACCTAAAACAAAAGTGTTGCCAGAACAAAATTCCCACATACCAAAATCTTCTCAAATCATTTTTTTAAGAAGTTAGGCTTCCAGTTCTTTTGTTGTAATGCTTTTTCTACTAATGATACTAAGTTGTATTATATTTGTAATTTTATTGTTTACTTAACGTCACCCATTTAATGTAGGTATAAAACAAAAATTTAAATGTCAACCGTCGGTAACCGGAAAAACTTTCTAATACCTTTATTATTGCACATCACGGTAACATATTATGCTTTCAATGATAAAATATGGGTGAATAAATTTTGGACAACCCTATTCGTTTTATGATCGCTTTATGATTTCTATAGAATTTGATATCTGCTTTCACCGAGTCTTTTCAACTCGATCGGCCAATTTGTAAACACTCGACTCATCAGTATATTTTGTAATATCATAATTTATTATTTGTAAAAAATAATAAAGGCGAGACCAAACACGCTTTTCAATGACAAGCATATAATAAAGTAAAATATAATTGTATGTCATAAATGCAGCAAGGAGAACGAAAATTCACCAGAATTTCATCATTTTGTTTTTATTCCGAGCGATCACTTCGGTTTTGCTTTATCTTGTGCAACATTAAACTTTTTTTTGGATTACCGTCCATCGTCTTCAATCGAACTTAATCATATCTCTTTTATTTAAAACTAGTTGACCCGGCAAACATCGTACCGCCATCTAAACGACGGGACGAACATCAAAAGTTTGATAGGTAGGAATAGTTTGTAAAGGAAAACAAATCTATCGTTTTTACTATATTCCTAACATTTTTTTTTAAATATTTACTGACCTTTTAAACCTCCCCTGGCCTTACACAAATAATTCAAAACCAAAATTTATCAAATCGGTCTAGCCGTTCTTGACTTTTAGCGGGACTAACGAACAGCAATTCATTTTTATATATATACATATTTACGCTTTATAGGAACGGTTCATTATGCTACAATTTATTTAAAGATTTTTAGACTAAGTAGTCCAAATCTAGTCTATATCATAAAATTTTTAAATGATTAATACTAATAGTTTGGTGTAATATTTATTATTAACTAGTTGACCCACCCACGAGTGGCTGTGGCTGTCGTAATAATTTAATATTTTCTATTTTTTTTCATATTTATATCATATAAACCTTCTCCTGATAATAACGAACACATAAAAGAAAGACTTATTCAATTTGGTACAGACGTTTCAAAGTTATGTGCATACAAACATTTCTATGATTAATTTTTATTTATACATTATTTTACTTTTAATAAGTTACTCTAAGTGGGGCTTAGTGTACTTAGTGTTCAATCTTGAGAGAAATAAAGTCTTAAACCAGTAAATGAAATGTAGTTGAGGAAAAACATTTATCCTTGGTATTACAGATAATTAAAAGTAGGTATATGTTTCTATCTATACATATACATATACTATACATAGAGCTACCTTCAAGACTTCATAGCAGCGTAGTTATCTACGCTGTACCACTAGCTACCATACTAGACTTCGCATTATAAGCAAGAAAGTGACTCGATTTAAAAAAAAACATTATTTAACGCAGTTCATGTAAGAAATAAAAACATTTCAAAAGTAGAATTTAGTAAATAGATCCTTATTTTAAAGAAATTTGATATGATTACCCTGAAACATATAATAGGTGTTTCATGAAAATAATGAACATAAAAATTGAAAAAAAAAAAAAATCCAATACGCAAATTTTGAGTTGAGTCACTTTCGTTCTTACAGTGCGATATAATCATGCAATCGTAAATAATTACTATCTCAATCGTAGTTTGGGTTAACTCAAAGAATCGCATAATCTTAATACTATAAACATTAAATAGCAATTAATCAATCATATACCTGTCTGAAGTATTACTTAAGTAATTCGTTTCATATTAGCTCCGCCTGTTTTGATAAATTAACTTTATATTGGTAATATTTTTTATACACTACTAGCAAAGCAACCTCGCTTCGTATCGGAATATAATAATAATCAACTTCATCATGATCAGTAAACATCACTATTGGACTCACTTATTTACTAGACTCCAGCCATCGGAAAATATCATTTACTTTAAATTTTACGCTTTAAATTGAAATAAATGTTTTATTCCAGCCAGTTTTGCTTAGGTCTTGTGTATTTCATTTTGATTTTATAGTTGTTTATTATATCATTATTCTACATCTCACATAAGTAGTCAATTAAGAAAAACAATGAGTAAATAATCAAACTTAAACTAAAGAAAATCTAACGAATCTATAACAATTACAAAACAATCATTAAAAAATTAAAAAATGGTGAACCAAACTAAAAAAGCTGAAATTGGTGTCAACGGCTGTGATAAAGACGTTACCATAGACATTGACATTGCAAATGGCGGGAAAATTGAAAGCGACCGGTTTAAAATGCCCGAACAAAATAGCGGGAAATGTAATTTAAATACAAATATGGGCAGTGATGTAAATAAAAATAAAAATGACAAGTGTTTATTGAGTACACCGCAAAGTAATACTAGAATGTCGTTTATGGAAGAAGAAAGTGTACGGGAGAGAATGAGATCAACTCTCCTGAAGCAGTGCTCGGCCATTTTGAAACAGGGCGACCAACGTTACAATAAAGAATCATTGCACAAGACCTTTCAGGATGAGGTAAGTGAACCGATTTGCTTCATTTATTGATTTCATTTACATTTTACCAAGTTGTGATTGTTTAATGATAATATGTTTAGTAATTCATATTAACAACACCAGATACCCAGGTTTCCTTACAATGTTTTCTTTTTAGCACGTGATAAGTAATTTCTAATACGCAGTTTTTGAAAATTAAAAACGCAAGATTCGAACTCGGATAAACTGTGCGAAAGACCGATGAAACCTTTAACTGCTCTTATAATAAATCACCTGTTATAGTTAATAAGAAAATCTAATTGTGGATACTGTCAAACGAAACACTTCTTAGTTCTTAGTTAAAAACAACATTTTGTAACAATACCGGTGTTCATGGCTAACATTTCCCGATTCAAAACCCTTTTAGGAATACACCTTGAAAACATTCACTGACCAACTAATTGAATTCTGATTCATAAATTTTGTCTGCACGATATTTACGATCCTCATGCAATGATAAGAATTTTAAATATATGAACATGATTACAATGATTTCACATTAAACCTGTATTTATTGGTAATTAATTCGTTAACTTATAACACGATTTATAAAGACACAAATGTGCTTTTAACAGCCAGTGGAAAGTTTGGGGTAAGGTTCTCCAACCAGTCTTGAATAACATTATCTGGTTTCTTTTTATTGGAGATCGATAGGCTGGAAGGTCTGTATTTTAAGTATAATTCCAATGGGGTTTATGCTTAGCGGTAAGGTTGTTTATCTGCTGACTAGCTTTTAAGCTATTTTTACGTTTGACCTGAACAAATGGGGAACTATTTATTAATGTTATACTAGTACAAGCAGACTTTGTCCTTTGCCCAGGACAAAGTTTTTGTAGAATATTGTTTTTTATGTATCTCTTAAAAAAATTAACTACTGGAAAAAATTAAAAAAGGGAAAAACGGAGTTACTTTCGCTTTGATAACATTAGTTGAAATGTAGCATGTATCTTCATTAGTCCTTTCTTGATCAGTCATACAAAAGGAGTGGGTAAATTACCGGCATCGGCGTTCTCGTTCGTTTATGATGTGAGCGTTTTCAAGGCGAGAGTGAACAGGCTTTTACTAAGTTTGTGCGCTTTGGCATCTATCCACCACCATCAGGTGGGATGGTACTCAAGGTCTAACTTATCCTATGATACAATTGACGCCCTTCGTATTGCATATACTTGGAAGCAGTTACCACCATAATGACTATCAGTTCGCTCGTCTAGAGGTTATTAACGTTAAAAAAAAATTCCAGAGATTAGCGGAAACACACAGACAAATCGAGAAAAATAAATCTTATTTATCTTAACATATGCATTTAGTAAAAAGCGGTTATTTTAGTATTACAAACAGATATTCCAATTTTATTTAGTTGTATAGATAATAGTATACTATATATTTGAAAATATGGCGAAATAAAAGTTTATTTCTTCTATTAGAGGCCTGATAAGGAACCGCTTTTGACGCAGATTTTCAGTCCGATCAAATCGTATAAAAGCTCGCGGCCTCCACGTCGCGAGCCTTACGCTCATAATGTCTCGTTCGTGACTATAAGCCGCCGGGCTCAATGTCGCATGTCGCCGTCAGCGCGCTGTCACATTACAGAACTGGTATAGCAAAGCAAGGAGTACAATGTGGTTTGATTTACTAATGCCTATAATCCTACATAATCGTATGTGACGAAGTAGTCCTTGATGGTTAAGTGCATTGACAAAAACAGCGGGCGAATTCAAAAGGACTGTATCTTTCATATATTTTTGTCAGTGCGCTTTATATGTATAAGTTCTAGCTGACCCCGCAAACGTTGTTTCGCCATATAAAAGTTGGCATAATAAAATAGGGGTTGGTGGTGTAAAATAAGAAGGTGAAAATTGGGGGTGTATGTATTTTTTGGTGCCACATCATAAAAAAATATTTGAAAAAAATTGTCGAAAAAAAAAATGTTGAGCGTGGGCCCCCTCCTTATGACTTAGGGATATTAAAAATAGTTTACAACCTATTCTCAGACCTACCGAATGTACGTACAAAATTTCATAAAAATCGGTCAAGCCGTTTCG
>DWPQ01002424.1:0-10628 GCA_018251795.1 Perichares adela | reverse complement strand
TATAGGCAATAGTGCATTACGATTTTATGTCAATTGACTGAAATATAACGATTAATGTTAAAAAATCTCGCCTGCTGAGAACTTTTCATGCGGGCGAAGTAGCGGGCACAGCTAGTTTTAAATATTTAAAAAAGGTAATAAAGGTAAATTTAATTGTGATTTATGATTATTTATGCTATCATTATTTCAGTGTGATATTGATGAAATCTTACAACGCGCCGAAACCAGAGATGAGGGTCCATCTATGGTGGGTGACGAGTTGCTCTCCGCATTTAAAGTCGCTAGCTTTGCATTTGACGAGGACAAGGCTGTTATGGAGGTGAAAAAAGATAATGGCGAAGACGACACTAAAGATTGGGTATGTAATTACTTAACAAATTCAATTTTTTCACAAAATATGCCTGATTGTTGTTGAAATTCTATAACGAATTTTCTTTATTGCCAGGACGATATCATCCCTGAAAACGTGAGGAAAACTATTGCTGAACAAGCAAAGACCAAAGAAATGGAAGATTTGTACTTACCGCCGAGAAGAAAGAATTTGCAACAAAATGATTCAGATAGTAAGTTCAACATTATACATATATTGCCGCGATAGATGTATTAAATAAATATTGAATTATAGATTCAATATATTATTATCTCATAGTGAAGGATTCTGCTGTGGTTAAACAATATTGTTAACCTGAGATATAAATGTATGTATGACATACATTGCCTAGTACAGCTATCGCTGAATGTATAAACCTAATCAATTAATGAAACATTGTAAAGAGTATGATTCTGTAACATGAGTAATAGTAACAGTTATTAGTATTGGTAAAGTATGATTTCGTAATTGAGTGTTTGTTAATATGTTAAAAAATTTAACTTTCCATTGGGAAATTTATCCCATTTACCTGTCTCGGTTTCAATTTCTGTAAAACAATTGACTTTTGCGTTGCCGATCAACTTAAGTCTTTCCATCTATACACAGAAGGTGGGAGAAAGCGGCGAGGTCGCGGCTCAGCGGAGGGCGCGGAGGGCGAGGGGGCGGAGGGCGACGCGGACAGTGACGCGTCGGATGCTGACGTCAGCGCTGACGACGATCGCCCTCGGAAGCGCGGCCGCCCGCCGGCCTCACATCGCGAGAAGATCAAGGGATTCACAGATCAGGAGGTATAGTTAAATGTTGGATGTTTAAATTTAAATGGCGTTCTTTCAGCTTACCTATTTACCCATTTACTTTAAAAAATACACGCACCCAGAGGGCTAGAGAGGTTTCCGTGTCGTACAAAGCAAGATGTTACATTTTGAGATATCATATAAAATACAATCAATTTCTGTCTGATAGTAGATGATACTACAAACTTAATTTTTTGCAGGCGATGTCCCCACCAAATAGGGTTGAAGCTACTATGTAAATGTCATCCTAAAATTTTATATTTTTAAACGGTTTTAATTAGCTTGCCCTGTTTATTTATTAATAATTATTTTTATTTTATATAAGTATGTATTTGGTTTCATTGTAACGATCATAAGATTAGAAAAGCCTCAAAAAAACATGATTTTAATAAACATTACTAAATAACACCTTGTCATTTTATTATTTTTCATGATTTTGTTCACAGATACGAAGATTTGTAAAAAGTTTTAAGAAGTTTTCGGCACCTTTGAAACACCTCGACAGTATAGCATGCGACGCTGAGCTTCAAGAGAAGCCGATGCCCGAGCTTAAGAAATTGGGCGAGATCCTTCAGGAGAGGTGTAGAACTGTGCTCAACGAAACGACTGACGCAAACAGTATGCATATAACAATTTTAAAATAGTATATAAAATGAAATCTTAACTGTCCAAGTATTGTACATTTTTGTTTTAATTTGTATCGACTTTAGATGAACAAACCGATGGGCGCAAAAATGCAAGAAAGACATTCAAGCTTGGTGGAGTGCCAGTGAACGCGAAGACATTAGGGGCCTGCCTCAGTGAATTAGCCCCGCTCGATGACTTCCTTCCAGATACAAAAGAGGAAAGACTGAAATGGCAGTTAGATTTTAGGTAACATCTAGTGTATGGAACCAGTTTATATGATCACCTTATGTAAATTCGTTTTTAATATTAGTAATTAGCAGAGTAGGAAAATATAATGGAAATTTAATTTGAAGTCATGCTTAGAATCATGTTCCAATAATTTGGTGCATTCACAAACTAATTTGTTTTTATAGGACCAGGCCCGCTAATTTCGATGTAGAATGGGGAGTGGCAGATGATTCTAAATTGTTGGCCGGCATATACCAGTATGGTATGGGGTCGTGGGAAGCCATTAAAATGGATTCTTCATTTGAAATCGGAGACAAAATACTCACTAACGAAGACAAAAAGCCTCAAGCTAAGCATTTACAATCAAGAGCAGAGTATTTGTTAAAACTTATAAAGAAACTGCTTGATCAGAAGAATGGTAAACAAAAGCAGAGGAAGCCTCGAATGAAGAGAGGAAACAAGGAACCGGTAACAAAGGATACTATTGAAGAAGATGCTACATCGGGTGATGAAATGAAGAAATTGAACAAGGGATGTAAAAACGAAAAGACTGATAAGGTGTGTAAGTTAGGCTAACATCATCTTTGAATATGTTATTAGTCTGTTACTTGAAATAGAGGTATTTTCTTTGCAAATGTCTGAAAAAACATAGACAATTCGCAAAATTCTTCTAATTCGTAAATTGACTAGTGGATTCTGAATTTTTATCCATAACTTTCTTGTGTCTATTATACACAATATAATAGTATATTATACGGTCTACAGCACGTTTACCATTAACATAAAAAGGTCGGGATATTTATTAAAGGACATTGTTTTGCGCATAGAAGAACATCTATGTGTCTGTTGAGTGATTGCGAATATTAAAATATTTACTGTTTACAGGGTAAATTGGATTTTTCAACTCACGATGAAACTTCAAACGATAGAAAAGAAAAAGATAAAAAACGGTCAAGGAAAGAAGGAAAAGATAGGACAAAGGGAGATAAAGTTAGGGGTCGCAAAAAACCGGTTGGACCCATGCACTTTACAGCCAACAATGAGCCCAGAGCATTAGAAGTGTTAGGCGACCTTGATCCTACAGTTTTTGAAGAGGTATGTAACATTAAATGAGCTTATGACTTTTACAAGAATACTGTTATATAACACACCTAACCTTTGTTACCTTTGGTAACTAGCTGATCCCGCCAACGTTGTTTCGCCATTTTTACATTTTCCATTATTTCTTCGCTCCTAATAGTTGCAGGGTGATGTTATATAGCCTAATAGTCTTCCTCAATTAACGGACTATCTTACACCAAAAGAATTTTTCAAATCGGTCCAGTAGTTTCTGAGATTAGCGCATTCAAACAAACAAACAAACAAACAAACAAACAAACAAACAAACTCTTCAGCTTTATATATTAGTATAGATTAATGGTAAATGAAATTTGTTTTACAGTGTAAGGAAAAAATGAGACCTGTCAAGAAAGCCTTACGTGCACTTGACAACCCTGATCAGACTTTGTCAGAGTCTGAGCAGGTGACTAGGACGAGAACGTGTCTTACACAAATCGGAACTCAAATAGATATATGTTTGGATGAATATCCCGATCCTGAAAAAAAAGTTGAATGGAGAAGTAATCTATGGTATTTTGTGTCAAAATTTACGAATTTCGATGCTAAGCAATTGTACAAGTTGTATAAGTATGGGTTAAAGAAAAACACTGAAGCAAAGCAAAGGGATCGGAAACATAAGGAAAATGTTAAGGTAATGTTGCTACAACATAATTTGCTATACCTTCCTAGAATCAACCGTGAAAGGTTTTCGACGTTTTTCGGTTGCAGTGTAGAAGAGCTTCGCATGATAAGCCTTTGATGTCACGGTCTTCCGAGGGCGGTGATGATAGTTTAACATCCGATAGCTCGTTGTTTGTCGGCTATTAGCAGCATTTTTGTTTAATATTTTTTAAATCTAATTATTTCATCATCAATAAAATTTAATTACAGACTAACAACAAAAATAATGTCAACTCTAATAATCATCTCAAGCATAAGAAGGACCAGAAACATGATGATACCGACGATAGGAAGGAAAAGAAACCCAAGCTTAATAAAGAAAAACCGAATAAGACAAGTGATAAGATTCCACACACGTCTGGTATCAAGAGGAAATTGGAGGAAGGCGAGTGCGATCCGGAGGCTAATGAAAACAAACGACACGAAAGGTAATAATCATACACCCCATACCCCAAATCATAACCATAGACTAACCAGCTTGTGACATTGGAACTATTTTCGTTTTTATTTGCTGCGCCACTTCATTTTCGTTCTTTCATTTTGCCTACTTCTCCGCCATTAACTCGCTAACCTCCGCCGTCGCTCACCACCATCTCGCTTCTTCCATATCGACAGACATAAACCCAAGCACAAGGATCGCAAGGATAGGGATGGAAGCGTGAAGCGGGACGATTTGATGTACAGAGAGCGGAGCCGTCCGGAGCGGGAGCGGGACCGGGAGCGAGACCGCGACCGAGACCGGGAGAGGGACAGGGAGCGGGACCGGGAGCGCGACCGGGATCGGGATCGAGATCGGGACCGGTCTCGGACGCGGCGGGACAGCGGGGGCGGCGGTCCGCGACCGCGCGGCCCCTACGTGCCGCCGCACGGCCAGGACCATGCCGTGCACCCGGCGCACCCCACACACCCCGCGCACCCCGCGTGGACACCGCCCGCGTACCCGGGCCCGCGCCAGTACCGCGGAGATCGCAACCCTCGGAGTCACGACAAGAGACGGTATGATTTTTATTATACTTACTTGCCCCTGAAAATTACATTTTATAAAAGTTTTTTTTTTGCCATACATAGTTTTTGTAATGTAACCTTATATAGTATGTCACAGCAATTTTTACAGCAGCAGCCAACATACAAGGAAAAATTAAGAGTGCCCGAGAGTCATTAACGAAAAAGACGCTATCTATGCATGTCCTATTTTTGGAATCTTTATTGGTTTTTGCAAACAATCGCTACATGATTAACATGTTGAGTAAAAAAAACTTCTTTAAATAATTGATAAATGACCTCATAGTCTAACAGTTGCTGTTACAATTAGTACAGTTATTGGTCAATTAGTGTCAGCAGTTCTTAGTTCTTATACCAGATTGAAAATCAGTAAAGCATGGAAGCGCTAATGGTGTCTTTTAGTTTGTTGTTCACAACTAATCAGTAATCGTATTGCTTCAGTCCAAGAGGGTAGGTAGGGTAGGGATAGGTCACTGTGATGGCCATGAGGTTGACAGATTTCACATTTCTTGAAAAACGTCAGAAATTATAAAATATGTAGGTTATTGCAAAATGTTTTCCTTCCCCATCAAGCAAGTGATCATTTTTGTTAGAGTTATATTAGCTTGCCCTGTTTTTTAAGTTAAAACAGACAAAAGTTCTTGAACACTAAGCTAGAAACATTGATTTAGTTGCTCATGATCACTTTACCCTGACAGTACAATAACTTGCCCATAAACTAGTAAGTTTTGGGGTCAGGTCTTGAGAGTCAAAGGGTTTTGGTTAGTACAAGTCTTATATAACCAAAACCCGGTCGATATGCCAAATGGTAGATGAAGTTAAAGTTAAAATTGTGTTTCAGGTTTGGGGCGTATGCCGCGATGGGAGGTCCGTACAACGCGTACTACGACAGCGCGGCGATGGCGAGCAGCATGGGGTTCCCGCCGGTGCGCTCGTACCCGGACGACTGGCGCGGGTACGGACAACAACCGGAGTACGCGTACGCCGAGCGAGATTACGAGCGCGAGGTGTACAGAAGGGACTACGACCGCCGAGCGCCACCCACTTAGTATATAGTGTTCTCACAGACGCTCGTTGTAAATATAGTTGTGTAATCATTTAATTTGTAAATAGCCGGTAGAGATCTCTTTCCGTGGACGCTGGTTTAACCGTAAAGTGTAAGTGACAAATAGTGCTGTGTTTTTATCTATGTGATAAGCGAAGCGCATCGATTTCGACCTGAGACATTGATTAACTACTGACTGTGTTTTGTAAGTGAGACTGTATTAGTAAATTTATTTATTACTGAGTCTGCCGATTAATTAATGTACAGATTTATAGATGAATACCATTAATTTTTATATTATTTCAATTTTGTTGCCAATTTTACCGGTTTAAATAGTGTATTTTATCTGCTAATTTGATGTACTATTTATTCGAAACCACAATTTTAATAAGGGTATTTAATTTGACAGAAACGCAGGTGATATAAATATTTAATAGAATGTACAAAGATTAGTAACTGTTAGTAGATTTGCATATAATTAAAATCATGTGCAATTGAAAACATTGTATAGCTTATTAAAGGGCACATAAATTTTGTCATTGCATTTTAGCAGTGGGCAGGAAAGAGTGTTTGATTTGTAATTCATTTCTCATTACATGCATTTCAGGGTCCTGGCAGGGCTCTTACAGTCCTATTTTTATACATTATGTAAAGTCTTATTCTCTGTTACATGCAGTGAGTGTAATAAGAGTCAAAGCATCTTAATGGTGTATACCATGATAATAAACATATTATTAAAGTTATTATGTGTGTTGTTATTCTATACCTATATTTAAATAAACATATCAGTTTTAGCCCCTTCAGAGCATAATGTACAAAACGCGAAACAAGCACCACTCTCTCAAAAAGTACACGTCTAAAGACTGATGGATGGATGGGGCTTCAGCCTAGTGGTTAGTTGATCTTCTGCATGGGAGCGTGCGTTTGAATACTACACAAACATTTTATTCAAACTTATGTCGATAACCGGCAAACGGGCAGACTGGCCTGGCCACCTGTTGGTAAGAGATCACCGTTTCCAATAAACTTCCGCGACACCAAAGGTGACCAAAGCCGACCACAAGGGAGTGGAAGATCTGTTTAGTCGAGACACCTCGATTGATTCTAGGAGAGTGGTCAGTTGTAAGCCAAGATACGAAGCCAGGCAGATAATAAACACTACCATTATAAAAACGTTTATATATTTTGTAACTTGAGTGGTAATTGCACGACACGTCCAGTGTGTGACGGGTGACCCAGTGCCCTCTTTATCGATGTACCTACTACAGTAGCAGCTAATGATATTTTGTTACATTTGTAGAAATCGCAACACCTGTCTTAGCTGACAGTAGAATTTAAGGGGAACACACATCGTTAAATACCGTCTTTAACTTGTCAAAGATCCCCGTATTGAATGAAGTTCTGATACTTTTATAAGTCATCACATGTAACCACTCCTCCTATCATTGGAATAGTATAGTAACATGGTAATTGCGAAAGGCCGTAGTGCCCTGCACTCAGGAATTGTTAAGGGTAAAGGCCTATCAAAATGTACGGTTTACGTATTCCTAATTATTATTTATATACGGACTCGAAAAGCAGATGGATAATGACTAGATTCTAAGGATAGAACTAGTTTTATAAAGCGCCTACTGCGCAGGTCTCGCAATCTTCTGTTGAATGTCCACCCACTTCATTCAGTATAGGAGCTGTAGTTCCCGTGTAAACGTGTTTTAAACGTGTTCCATTACTTTCCTTGTATTAAATAGTGTTTATTTTAGTTCCAAAAGGCATTAAACTAAAGCTAACGATAATTTAAATAACACACACCAATGTGACCGGTAAGTTTATGTTTATATTTTTTTGTAAAATTATGGTTTCGTTTAATTAAATTTAACGCATACACTTATAAAGTCCTCAATGTAAACGCGTTAGTGGTGTTATCGATTGAAGATCAGTATAAAAGTGGTTCTATTTATGTTTCATCTCGGGTTTGGGCTTGGGGTTTTAAACTTATAAAAGGTAATTTATTTCTCACGAATATTGTTATGAATATTCCTAGATAACACCTATACATATTTTTAATCACTTTTTTAGTAATAATCTTGCCAAATTGTTTTAAATAATAATATATCCTTGATATATTAAAAAAATGAATTCATAATCATTTTAAATATCTCCTCACCAACTTCTGAATGAGATTTATAATAAGACTAGTAGACCCGGCAGACTTTGTCCTGCCCGGAAAAGCAGCAAATGGACCAATGTTTTTGTACATCATTGTTTTTATGTATCTCGTAAAACAATGTCATTCCTAGAAAAAGTAAAAAAATAGTTTACTTTCATCCCAAGACGTTCAAGTATGTCTATATAAAATTTCACCACAGTCAGTTCGCGGTATAAGTATTTGTGTTAATAATAACAGTTCAGTACATTTAAATACCTTTTTGGTTGTTTTTTTTAGGAAAAATGTACCTACTACTACCTCACATGTACCTACTTTGTATTTTGATCCTCACTGCCCTGCGATTTTTTTTCTGTTTTGGGAGGATAATCTTCAAAAAGTTATCCGACCTCAGAGGAAAGTTAATCGTAATGTAGTACATATTGTTACTAATCAACAAGTACATATTGTTACGTGATTGGTAACTATCCAGCGCTTATAGAGAGACTCCGGGAAGTTCCAAGGCTGCTAAGTATAAAGCAGTTACTGTCAAGCAATATGAATTGTAATTAAGCGCTGGATTAATATTAATAGTAACGATTTAGTTAGTATAATCGGGTGTTTCTTGAAGGAAAGTCGAATGCAGTACGATGTGTGATGGCAGAAGTACGAGTAAGAAGACGAAGCAGAGTTCGTCGGGCAATGCTGACCATCCATGCGACATTGGCGTGTTTATTGGTTACGACAGCTTACGGTTGCTATTTGTTTCCTAGTGGTAAGATAATGAAGTCCTTTATTATAAAAAAATAAGTAAATATTATAAAAGTGTTGCTAAAATATCAGTAATAATCGTTCATAGCTGTCACAATATAAAAGTAGTAGTTTAGGAGACTTTCTGAGTAGCTCAGTCTACTCCAAGCACTTTGCTTGACGGCAATGTTCGTGGGAAAATAATTTTTGTTGCAGTCTTTTGATGTGCCTTTGAGTATTAAACCAACGTTGTGGTAGACGTCCCGGATCCGTGCGTCGGAGTGTCTTGCGGCCCTGGAGAGCAGTGTCGTCCTACGGCAGACGGGAAATCTTACAACTGCGAGTGTCCGGGCTCCTGCCCTAGCTACGGGGATCATGAAGGCTCCCGACCTTTGTGTGCCAGCGACGCAAGGGATTATCCAGGAGAATGTGAAATGCGACGAGCTGCCTGCGAGTCAAACAACAATATAACTTTTAAATATTTCGGCAAATGTGGTAGGTTACTAAGTAACTATTTAACTTCAATTACTTGGGCATACCCTGGCAAAAGTCACTTGCTAAACACTTATTGATCGGGATCACTTATGACTCTTTAATATTGTTGAAATTTAATATTGATTGAAGAGGAATTAAAATTGGCAATGTTTGTTATAAAAAATGTTTTTTTGTTTCTACTTAGGTATACATTATGTTAAAGCAGCGAGTATAGAAGAAAGTACTGAAATTTTAATTTTAATTACAATGCTAAAAGTGCTCTTGCAAACTTTTGTAGTTTGTACCCGCTCGTTCGTTTCCGACTCAGTTCAACTAGCTGCTCGAATTCGAAACAAACTTATTTGATTCACAGATCCTTGTTCGGGGGTAACTTGCCCTGACCCTGAGGTTTGTCAGTTAGACGAGCGCCGTGCACCATCGTGTCGTTGTGCAGAGCCTTGTCCCCTGGAGTTTTCTCCGGTTTGCGCCTCTGACGGGAAGACATACTCTAACGAGTGTCAGATGCACCGAGAATCTTGTCGTGCTAGGAAACAGTTGAGGATAATTTTCAAAGGACAGTGTAGTTCCGGTGAGTTGAGTGAAAACGAAGTATTTCAGACTTTTCTTTTAGGCAAAGCACACTAGTGTCTAACTGTATTTTTGAGCATCCTGCGTCTTTGGTTTTCGATTCTATTAAGTATGGAAAATTAAGAATTCTTCAAAAATCTTGTGCAGTTTGTGTCGGAGCTGGTGCGAGCGTAAACTATGGTCTTAATATTTCTCTGTCAAAGACGATTTAGATAAACTGGTATATGTAATTTCCTTTAGGTGTAAACCCATGTGCTGAAGTAGAATGCAGACATGGAGCGGAGTGTCGAGTGGAAGGTAGTGGTGCCGTATGCGCATGTCCACCGCTCTGCGAACCGGTTCTTAGGCCTGTATGTGGTTCTGATGGCCGGACGCATGACAGTGAATGCGAACTGAGACGTGCCGGCTGCCTAGTGGGTCGAGAACTCAAGGTGGTGCATGCAGGGGCTTGCGGTAAATATAGCTTATCTGTTTCTCTATTAAAATTTAGATCCATAACTCGACTGACCTTAGGAGTGTTTCAACCTTCTTTTAGACGAACTTGGGTCATCGAATAAATGTAATTGTAGCAAATTATGATTATTTTGTGTATTCGGATATAAATAATCATAGTAATAGGTTTTCTTTAGAAAATGGAATCATTTTTATATTTAAAACGGTTTTATTTAGCTTGCCTTGTTTATTTTTTTAGACTGTTTTAATTTCATATTATCGCTATTTATATTTATTCTTAAGGGATTTAAATAGACGACGACGGTTTATTTTAAAGGTTAATCTATAAATGGAGTTAGTAAATGTTAGCCTGAATCGTGCTGTTTAATGAATGTT
>DWPQ01002423.1:0-10629 GCA_018251795.1 Perichares adela | reverse complement strand
GTGAGACGTGTTTGTTCTATGACAGTATACGAAATTATATCTATATAAAAAAATAGATAATATTATTGAATAGTAAAATTACGTTACTAATTGATCTCAAATCAACGCTATTATTAATTAATTTAATAACGAGTATGTTAAACGGTACTCCTGAAAGTAACAATTTGAACGATATCTTGTTTCTATCAATTACATGATTTCGGTCAATTGAGCGGAGTCTGCTGCGGTCTGCTGCGGTCTACACCCACTGGTACGACCCATGGTCGACTATACACTTTATTCTCTTTCATATTCCCTCAAATACACGTACAGTATCGGGTGGCGGTCACGCGGCGACCGGACGCGGACGAGTTTGTAAGAACCAAGAAACGTCGAGTGCACAATTATTCAGAGTTAATGTGGGTGTAACCTTTTGTGGAGTTGTTAGTCGACTAACGACACACTCATATATGAAATGAAAAACGAGCTATTAAATGTTACAAATATTAATGTCGCAGTGATTTATCATGTACGATGAAAGTAATTAAAACGCTAAGGTTACAGCGCTGGATTGATTCCATGTCATACATTTGGAACAATGATAGATCGTTCAAAGCGTTTCATTGTCCACAAAAAACACAGATGTAGGAATTGTTATCGAAATAAGTATATAAAGCGTATCATCTCTGTACCACCCAGTTTATTCCCGAAGGTACTTATTTATGGCGGTAGGGTGATTGACCTGCCCGAACACGAATTAACAACTGCCTTACCCATCTTCTAATAACAATCATTAGCGAGTGTGCCGGTTACGTTCCTGTGTGTGTGTGTGTGTGTGTGTGTGTGTGACCGAGTATGAATTGACTTAAACAATGATCACCTGTAAGTCGCCCATTATCATCGCCGCGCAGGTTGTCTTTCAAAGTTGAATGACCGGCGGTGAGTCATCCGAAGTGATCAATTTGCTATTGAATACTGAGACATCGAAGCCGTCATTTATCAAAGTTAGCGAAAGACGTAATGTAAAAACATAAGGATGGAACACGACGTTGATAAATTAAGTAATTCTTGCGAATAATGTTTTAAAACGTGTACATTGCACACCATGAGTCGCGAGGAAGCCCCTGATTCCCTGAACGACTGGAACGTAACGACGTAAACGAACCTTCCGTCTGGTTTAACTTGTCTTTTGTATTTTATTATCCAAACGTTCGTTACAATAAGGATAACTTTAAAAACAGAGAGGAAGCAATGGTATTAGGTTGGCTTAGCTTTTGTATGTCGCTGGGTCGTGCTGCGACGAGCGTAACTCGTCGGATGACAGTCGTTATTTACCATCCTTCATTTACAATTTAACCGTGAAAAGTTTTCGACGTCCGAGTAGTTAACTAAGTTTCGGTGATCGCTGGACGGGCGCCGTCCGTGCCGTTACTGGTGTTCGTGTGCTGCTTTCACTGTTACATACAATAACGTTGATAACAACTAAACACTCAAAGTCGAACGGGATGTTTGAGTTGAGTTTCTTTTACATTCAATAAATAAACTTTATTAAGCTTTCGATGACAGCTGCAAAACACGGTATTCCCAAATCTTTCTTTTTACAAATATAACTTGTTCCTTGCAAAGTAAATTTTTATTCTTATAATTCGCTGGCACCAACGTGTACAGACCGAAAATATACAGTTAGTGTCTCAGCCCGTCAGCAGTACCGAAGTATCACTTGAGTAGTTTGTATTATGTATTGTGTACACAGACACAGGGTGATGTTGTGCGTACTCGTACATACCTCGACTCGGTAACGGTTTGTTGCCGCTCGGAACAACAGTAATCAATTTATTCGTTTTTACTGTTAACATAAAAACCACGCACTCTAATGGAATCGTAATAAAGTTGTTTCAAGCGAAGTGTTTTACGTGAGAGAACATGTTTTCCCCGAAACCACTTTGTTAGTAAAACTATCGTCGAGCTATTTCGGGAAAAGTGAAACTTTAAGTAGGTAACTTTTCAGTGCGAGAGTAACGTGACGTGACTGTTTCTCTGAGCTATGTGTACATATACAGTGAATTATGTGATAATGTTGTAGAACAAGACGAAACCGTTGGTAAAGGAAAGATATGTTCGGTAAGTTACATTAATACGCCGGTACACACACATACGTAAATGTGTACCGTGAGTACCGTGAGTACCGTGAGTACCGTGAGTACCGTGAGTACCATGACCCAGTTACTAATGCAAATTCTAAATGACATCTACAGGCATCACTTCAATAGCGTTACAACTATAAAATAAATGTTTGAAGTGGTTAGTTAGGTAGAGCACGAGGTACACCTGCATGTAAGACACTTGATTGTAATTGAAATGACAATATGATACCATTTGTAATGAATCCAACACGAAGAGCGGCGGGCAATAGCACCCGTCAGTAGTTATACTGGATACTGAAATTGTACAACGATCCACTTGAACGTTCCGCCGATATGTTCTTCATTATATATTAATGTACCGTCCTACCGTCGGAGCGACGCACCGGCTGCCGGCTGCACCGTGCCTAATGTACCCTCGGGGGAGCGTGCTCGGCGGCTGCATAACACGATACAATACTACCGATTGCACTGATCTGTGTAATGTATGCCGACTATTGGGTGACTCGAGTATCGTGCACGGTATTCGAATATGATGTGCCGGTAACGGACGAGCGGACGAGCGGACGAGCGGACGAGCGGACGAGCGGACGGACGACTTGCCAGTCAGTACTCACATCGACGACCTCGGCTGGCTCCTCAACTGTTTCACTGAATCTCGTCAAATATTACACAATTTATTTTACATGTAGAATCGATCCTTGCTTGCTTCCTGTAAGACGAGATAGAACCTGTCTCGGTCGTCGAGCGGTCTCGCTGAACCCGCTCCTGTTCCGTTGTATGCACATATTTATGCATATTGAAACGAAGTTAATAAATAACATGTACATTTGCAACAGGTGAATCGTTCAGTTTTGACGTCGATTTATAATTTCTATTCAAAGATTCAGATGAACAAATGCACCACATGTCGGCGCTCCGCGTGTTTCACCTGGAGACTGACGTTTGTGTTACTGTTTGAACGGAATAGTGTACTTGTAATAAATCAACACGCCACATCTCCGCACTTATACTGTGGGTGCTTTATATGTAAACACACGCTGCCGAGACCCGAGACCCGAGACCCGAGACCCGAGACCCGACAATAAACACTTATCTGCCACATGAATGTCGGCGTCACTACACAACCCGTGAACAACTCCCTTCGAACACAAAATCAGTGGCAACCGGAATATCGGATTGATATCAATACCGGAAATATTGAAGTTAGTTCACACGACCCGAACGTTCAACTGTGGATGATCAACTATGAGTACGTAGTACAGGTTACTTTTATCGTAGATAACATTTGTAATTTATTTTGGCAGTATTAAATCCTCGCATTGTCTGTTAACTTGCCAATCTTTCATTAATCTGCTTCAGATCTTACCGAAAATGGCTAGGTTATTAATCACCTCGAAAAGTGAACTAAGAATGAAGTGACATCGAATGCAGGTGTTATTGGCCGGTTGGCTCAGGTGGCTCCGCACCACCATAAAGTGAGTTTGATGTGGCGGCGCGGTGCGAGGGCGTGAGAGCGTGGGGGCGTGGGGGCGTGGAGGCGCGGGGCGCGGGGGCGAGGAGCGCGGCGGCTACCCGTTCCGCTGCGGTCTCAGAGAGCGTGCGCTCAGCCGAAACTTCTTATTTATCTTTCAATTTCAAAGAATATTTTTGGCTTAAAATTGGTCGACGTGATCCGCTCTGTAAGCCATAATCCAGTTTTATTTATTACAGTTGACCGCCATCTCCTCGCGTCGGGAGGGATGTTCGCTACAGTCGCAAGTTGTGAAGTTGCCGTAATTGAAACCCACGAGTATTCATGTTTTGTAGTAACTATAGTTCACTACCGAACCCGGCAGACTTTGTCCTGCACGAAATGTTTTTGTACAACGTTGTTTTATGTCTGTTACGAGGTGCCGGTGGAGCCGCGTACGACATCTAAGCGTTCGGAAAGCCCATTTAAACCTAGGTGGATTGAAACTAGAGCTCTATGCAACATCGATTTAGATATATTTCATCGAGATTTACGACTTTTGAATCTAAACAAGATTATGCTATCAGACGACGTCAATCAAATGGTATGTGTGTTTAATTCAAGTATAACAGAAGTCTACAACAGACACGCCCCCTTAAAAAAGGTTTATATAAAAGAACACCTTTATCCATGGATCACATTTACCATTAGGTCTATGATGAGAAAGCGGGATGAGGCTCTTAGAAAAGCACGTAAATCCAACAGAGAAAGTCGTAGGTTGTACTACAAGGACTTAAAAAAAAGTGTTGATGATGCTATCAGGTCTGAAAAGCAATCGTACTTCCAATACTATGTGAACACAAGGATTAAGCAGCCAAAGCTCATGTGGAGACATATAAAAAGACATGTTGTAATAAAGACAAGAAATGAAACTAAACGAAATGAAACGAAGCTATCTAAACGATCCCAATGTATTAAACGATCACTTCATAAATCCGTCCTGTAATCACCCGATCACGTTATCCCAGTTGACGTTTTATGAATTTAACAGATATAGTGGCGCTAACTTCCAGTTCAGTCTGGTAACAGAAGGCGATGTTGTGAAAATACTGAATTCACTGCAATCAAATGCAATAGGATGTGATGCTCTCTCACTTGAGATGATAAAATTATTACCTTCTGAGTTTATCAAAATCATAACAGGAATTATTAACACGTCGTTTCTTACGAAAACATTCCCCAAAATGTGGCAATGTGCCTTAGTCAAACCAATTCCTAAAACAAATAACCCTCTGGAAATGACTGATCTACGACCTATTAGCATTCTGCCTTGTATGTCAAAAATTATTGAGAAATTAGTGTGCAATCAATTAACGTCTTACCTCGAACAACATAATATTTTACCTTGTCAACAGTCCGGCTTTAGAAAACACCACAGTACGACCACGGCTTTACTTGATGTTGTAGATAATATATTAACGGCCCAGGCCAAAGGAGAGGGCACTATTTTGGCCTTGCTAGACTACTCTCGAGCTTTTGACACGCTAGACATATCTTTATTGCTCTCCAAGCTATCATTTTACGGCTTAAGCATGGAAACGGTGGAGTGGTTTGACAGCTACTTTAAAAACAGATCCCAAATAGTGCAAGTGACGGATGGCTGCAGTGGGCTCACAACAGCATCTGAAAATAAACCACTTCATAAGGGCGTCCCGCAAGGCTCAATATTGGGCCCATTACTGTTCATTTTGTATACGGCTGATGTGGTTCAAAAAATTAAACACATGTATGCTGACGACCTACAAGTATATATTTCATTTACTCCGAATGAAACACTTACAGCAGTAGATAAGCTTAATTCGGATCTAGCCAAAATATCTGAATGGTCTGACTACAATTCATTGGTACTAAACCCAAAGAAAACCAAATATTTAATATTAGGGACTCCGAAACAGATACGTAAGATAGATGCCAAAAAACCTCTCATCACCTTAAAAAGAGAGCCAATAAATCGCGTTCATGAGGCACGTAACCTCGGTATCATCACGGATGATGGTCTCCGCTTCGAGAAGCATGTTATCGACTTAGTTCGAAACTGCTTTTATAGGCTTAAGGTGTTGTACCAGATCCGTGAACACCTAAGTATTAAGCTACGGATCACTCTGTGTGAATCACTTGTGTTGTCCAAATTAAACTATGCGGATGCACTCATAGGACCGCGCCTCCTAAAGCGATCGAAAAACATGATCCAGAGGGTGCAGAATGCTTGTGCCCGCTTTTGCTTTAATATCCCACCGTGCACACATGTCACTCCTTATATCAATGAAGCAAATATGCTTAAAATGGACGGTCGTAGGCAACTTCATTTTGCTACTTTATTATTTGGTATCGTTAAAAACCAAACGCCGATGTATCTGTTCCAAAAATTACTTTGGGCAAAAGACCAAAATACTATAAACAGAACCAGATCGTCTGTATACAAAATGTGTATGCCTTGGTACACCCGCGCAGCTTTCAGGGGAAGTTTTAAATATTCCGCCACGAAATGTTGGAAAAACATACCCCCTCCCTTGCAAGCCCTCCAATCTATAATCGTTAAAAAAAGCATTAATAGAGGAACAAAAAGAGAATACATGATTTTTATCTTTAAATAAAACACCGGAATACAATCAGATTATCAAAAAACAATATAAATTCATTCTAATACAATTTCTGTGATAATCAATTTATATAATATAATATAATATATAATCTCAAATAATATAATATGTTGTACCCAATAAATTAGTGCCAATCCCAAAACAGGAGCTGTGTAATATATACGTAATTATATTTAACTCGTATTATCATTATGTGGTTGTACAATTGTGTTAGTGCTATATTAATTAATTTGTAGTGCTATAGTATGTTCGCTTCGTCAGAGCTGCTCGAACTACTCAGAGGTACTCACTGAAAACCAGCGCAACGGTATTACTACCGCTGCAAATGCAGAGTGAGCGTCCTTTTAGGGTTATACTTCAGCACAGGAACTGCAGTCATTTTTATTATTTGTAAATGTCCAATTTTAGTTTGTTTTATTTTATTTCCATATATGTGTGCTGTGGTGAAACCTTAATAAATATGTTTTCTTTGTTCTTCCTTCTTCCATTTACTGTTAAATTACTTTTAAAAAGTTCTTATAGCATTACTAGCTGACCCGGCATCTTTTGTCGTGTTAAGAAAAGAATCGACTGGATCAGGACCATGTTTTTATATATCCCATAAAACAATGAAATTCCTGGGAGAACTAAAAAAGTCGGAAAAACAGATCCTATTTTCATCCCAAGACCTTCACGACCGTTTAGTGGTTTTGCCGTTATCGTGTCACAGACAGGCGGAGTTACTCGCGCATTTATAATATTAGTACAGATTTAACGACAGAGTTGTTCAAGCTTGTATCTGTCTCTAAAAGCAACATCAGTTAAATAAAGTCTAGTTATATTATTTACTGACTACGTCTCGTACTATAATCTCATTGAAAGGAAGACCATCTGCACACAATTCGATTACCAAACACAATGGCTCACTGCAATAAAAACGATCGTTTCGTAACCAATATTTATTTGTATGTACACCAAGAACAAGTTCACTCAAATACAATAGTACGTAAAGTAGAATGGAATTCGTTCAAACTCTACATATAATAATACTACTAAAATCGGAGGCGTAACAATGCTCATTCAAATATTATCATTAATTTTCTGAGTGTACACCTACATTTAACTACTTGAAAATAAGTGTAACTTTGGAAATCCTGGTATATACTATTTTAGTAGGTACAAGCGGTAAATTATGTCGAATCGTCGATATTTCGACCCAGTTGCAAGGATATGGTCACGGTGAAACTGCGAGGGGGTAATTAATGACAGTTTGACACTAATGACAGATAAGCCTGTCAACTTTACGTCTTGTCCGTTCACGTTCGTACCACATCGCGACATACGACACTAATATCTTCACGCAACGAGTTTCACACAGATTTTCTTGTACACAGACTAAAAAAAATATATATTCTCCGGTCGTTCTTATCATGACGAGATTCATCTGCCGATCTGAAGCTGCTGGTATTATTTTTGTCATCAGTCCGCTTCCGCTGTCTAGCTCTTTTAAACTACTCAACGGATTTTATTATAATTTTCAGCAATAAAATCCGTTGATCCGTTGATACAGTGATTCGTGAGGAAGGTTATGTATTTTTACATCCCTAATTGATAAGGGTAGTCCACCATAAACATTTATTTTTATTTTTTGGACAAATCTTTTTATTTTTACATTACAACTCTTAATTTTCACCCTTCTACTACCAACCCCTATTTTTAATTTCAAAATATTTTACACTAGCTGACTCCCATAAGTGTATAAGAAGTAGCCTACGTTCATCACAGATAATGTCGGATTGTAATGGTAAAATAATTTTTCAAATTGGTCCAGTAGTTTCGGAGCCTATTCAGTACAAATAAACAAACAATAAAATCTTTCCTCTTTAAAATATTACTATAGATGGCAAAAAAACGTTTGCGGGGTCAGTTAATAGGTACGTACAAAATAAACACGAAACGCTCACGACAACATCACACTCAGTCATCCGAGTGTCGAGTTTGCCTGACTGTGCTTAGCGTGTTCACTTGCGATACGACATGCAATGCAGTTGGGAACAATCGGTCATTGCCATGTTATTATAATGTGAAAATAAAAACAACTAGAAGTACTATAAATATATGTGTGTACCTTATTATTGATTACAAAGGTATGAACTAGCTTCCCATCCGTCTTCGATGAAACACTTGTAAACTTTTGCAAGTCAGATTTCAAGTTTTGAAAATATTTGCGGAAATAAATGTAATTGCTCCCACCATTCGACAGGCGCACGAAAATTGTCTGGCAAAGATTTTGGCCGATGAAATCGGTTTGGCAGTATTTTGTATAACAATGTTATACAAAACATAATGTAATAATCTAAAAAATAACATACTTTTAATTGCTATTTTTACCTCAAAATGCATACACTCATAGTTTAAAACAGTACGTTATTATATTACATTTCGTTTCTGAGAAAATAAGTTATGTCTGGCAGGCCTGGAATCTTGGTCTAATTTTTACCCGACAGTAAGGAGACGTTATGTTTTATCTACTTACTTTCCTACTTGAGTTGCCACAGTTGTATGGTGGTCGCGTCTAAACCGACGATTCAACTGGATCTCAAGATATCGAAATATAAATCGTCATTACCCATTTCAGAATAAAATGTTGGTAATCTACGATCATTAATTTACTTTATTTACATTTAAATACTGCATTCCGTCCGTTTTGACACAGTAACATCATTGCACTTTTCTTGAATTTAAAATATAAGGAAAAGTTAAATATTAATATGCAAGTTAGAAGTTGTTTTTGTTAGTAACAATATTTATCAAAGTAACCAAAGGTAGCATAAAGGCCAAGGCTACACTGATTGACTTAAATTCGAAAAGTGTTTAACCCGCAGTGCGACGAAACTTGTAGCGTCGAACTAGACAACGCTATTTTATGTTCTGTGTGAAGTTGGAGCTATAAAGTAGGAATATTGGTTTTGAAATAGCAACATAACACTGACATAATGAATACATGTACTTTGAAGATATATAAGCAAAAAAATTATCGGGACTTTTATCAAAGGAATAACACCCAAAACAATAATTATTAGAATTTTTGTCTCTATCTGTGTGTCTGTGCATTTCTGCACGCTAATCTTGGAATGGGTTTATCTGCTTTAGATGTGGTTTTCACTAACATATTGTAGTAAAATTCACTTAAAATGTAATGTTTGTTTCATGTTAATCAGTTCATAAACAAAAAAGTTATGCCAATTTAATATTTTATATGGCAAGACAACGTTTGCAGGGTCAATTATAAGTAGGTAAGATTGTAAATAAGATTGTAACGAGTACATCGTTGATTGATTGATTGTGACAAAACTTTTTAAGTGTAATTCCTGCGGGCTCTCGGAAAATGTTATTAGTAGTACGTTAAGATATCAGTTCCGGTTAGTGTCTGTTTAACACAAATGCAATGTGAAGCTTACCACAATATATTTATTATTACACATCAAAATTGCATAAGCCGTTGCTGAAATTAGCGTGCACAAACGTACAGACAAACAAACAAAAATTTTAAAAATATTCTTGGTGCTATTATCATCCCAATATTTTTTTTTCTCGCACATCTTGTAGAGACTGCTATCCGTTACATTTTTAATAAACGTATAGTTAATGATAACAACAATAATACGGATAAAGCTAAATGAAGCAATTGTGTCTCAATTATAATACTTGTGTGCAGTGTTTTGTAATAGCCGGTTTAATTAGTTTAGTCACCTTCAGCCTATTTGTAATTGACAACTGAATACAATACTAAAGTGATGCTCTGAATGAGGGCAGGTTAACTAATAAATAATTAGTACCCGGATGACCGTAATATATGACTGTACTAGTTGACTCGGCAGACTTTGCACTGTCTGGAAATACAGCGATTAAAACATTGTTTTTATGTATCTCAAAAGGTTCACTCAGCGTACGACATGTAACCGTTCAGAGTTGTAACCGTTCGCGCTCACGCCATTTTAAAATGTATGGAATTGACAGTTCCAGCGGAAAGGTTTTTGGCGTGACAGCACATCATCTTTCCGCAAGTGGAACGGTTACCGTTAAGATTTTTGTCTAGGAGCTCTGGAAGCCCATTTTCGTCGAAGCACCTTTTCGTATAACAATGAAATTCCTAACTAAAAAAATGAGAAAAAAGTAGACTATATTCATCCCAAGCTCTTCAAGTATCCTTATATGAATTTCATCCCAATCGGTTTAGCGGTTCGGCTGTCATCACGTCACAGACAGACAGAGTTATTTTCGCATTTATAATATTATATTAGTAAAGATAGATAGTATAGGTACTATCGGTTTTTTTTGGAAATCTATATATAAATACGTGAAGCGAAATCTTTCAATCCCTTTTTACGAAAATTGCGCGGACGGAGGAGTATGA
>DWPQ01002422.1:0-10632 GCA_018251795.1 Perichares adela | reverse complement strand
TAGGCTATATAACATCACGCTGCCACTATTAGGAGCGAAGAAATAATGGAAAATGTGAAAAATGGCGAAACAACGTTAGCGGGGTCAGCTAGTAGCTAATATCACGTTACAAGCTTCCCTGTCGGGACACCCACGATGATATCACCATACTATCAGCATTTGTGCTCGTAGTATGTGTATTTAGAGTTTAGTGTTCGTACTCCTTAATACAGCACGCAATACATTTGTTATGCAGCTAAACCAACCTTATACACTTAAATCTGAAATGCAATGTTACCTAATCAATTTTCTTTATGACTGAAACAGCATGCACTTCAAAGCTACGAATCGTTGTTTCCACCAGTAACTTTGTAATTTGATGCTCGATTATAGGCTTTAAAATAGGGCTCTACGGTCTACAGATGACTTCTGAAGTGTCCATCGCCATTTATTATTTCAATACTACAAGAAAGTAAATTACGTTTTATGTTACCGAGTTTCTGGGATTCGGTTCACGGTTGAGAATGGCCGAGAGTAATATTTGTGTACGCCAACTGTTTATTCGCGTATACACACCATTTACAATCGTTTATGTTTCGCGTGGGCATGGTGTAACGATGTCCAAGTTTATTTTAGATTTCTAATACTTGCTTTTATTTTTCTAAATTTAAACAATTTATTCAGTGATTTATAACAATATTTTGATGTTACATTATACTTTTATTTTGTAATTTTTACTAAAAATAAAGCATAGGTGAATTAGTTATTTATTTATTATGTTATATGTATACCATATTTTTTGGAACTATAATAATTAGGTACATTTATTTATATTTAATAATGCCTTTTATTAATTTTGAATTTTTGCGTTTGGAAAAAAATGTGAGAGTATTAGTTTTTTGTATTAATTATTCTGATGGACATTTTGTTGTTTACCCTGGCAGCCTTAATAGCTTCACCTGGACAGATAGGCGAGCTTTGATTTCTCAGCCAGAGAAGAACTTAAACAAAGATGGGGTGAACTTTATTCGAAAAATATGGGCTGCGAGCGTCCTAAGGCTTTTTTAATACATTTTATACAGGATGGAATAGCCGTTATTTGGAAATATAAGGATATTAATTACAAGGGACTTTTATTATTATATTCATTGTATAATTAATCATTAGTCACCAAGTCACAGTACTCTTCAATCAACACCAGACTACTCTTAGACTCGGTGCTCTATTTTTAAACATTCGATCACTCATTTGTCACGAAGACATTTCGCAACTCAAAGTAAACGACCTGATTTTATCGTAGATTTAAAACTAGACTGTTTTTCTGTACTTTACTGCTAATTAGACTACATATTGGCCATTTCAACTTATGGACAATATTTCACCCCAATTCCGGCAGAAGCAAATGTGCCAGTAAATACCACTGTTATTAAAAAACATAGAAAAGCAAGACGCCGTTGTAGTCTTCCTGGTATTCAATTAATAATTATTAACCCATGGACTCAAAGATTGCAACCTTAAATTGAATGAAATTTTTATTTTATTTTAATAAAACCCACAGCTCTCAATCCAATTAACATAGATATTTTACAAATGTTCACATCTTACAGCTAATTAAGAATTTTCATTTTATAGTTATAACTAATCACGAAGTAAACCATAGATAGCAATGTGTGTGCGAGCATGTGTGTGTGCGTGTGTGTGCGTGTTTGTGCGTATGTGTGTGCGTGTGTGCGTGTGTGTGCGTGTGTGTGTGCATGTGTATGTGCGTATGTGTGTGTAGTGTATATATGTGCATATATGTATATGTGTGCGTCATTCCAAACCCCTTCATTTATTAGTACTTTATTAAAACTTCATAAATTGTGACAGCCGTATCGCACCGAAACCATGCAACATTTTAGGCCTGCGCCCTTCATTAAGGTTAATTGGCTATTCGGCCAGCCTTATTGATTTTGGAATAATCTGTAATGTTTGTTTGTTAAAATATCAAACAGATGTTTGCATTCGATGCTTTTCTCACTCACTAGAGAGCTATTTATGAGATAAATGAATTTTAAATGACTATTAACAGTTAATCAACGTATTTCATTGAAGATAGTAAAATTATAAACGTTTATAAGATTACGGATTTTTGTGATGATGAGTTAATTAAATACTAGCTGAGCCCGCGGTTTGCCTGCGTGGAAATCAGTATGTCTCAAAGTTTTTCGTAACTAGAAAATTTCGTAAAGTAAATCCAAATCTCGCGGGAATTCTAAAGTAAAAAGCCTAAGTACCTTATAATATCAGCTATCTTCCAGTGAACATCCCGTCGAAATCGGTCCAGCCATTACAGAGATTAACCGAAACAAACGGACAGACAGACAAAAATTTAAAAAAATGTCCATTTGGTATATGTACCGTGCACATACCGTGCACATTTAATAAAAAGTGGTTATTTTAATATTACGAACATACACTTCAATTTCATTTAGTTATATACACCTATTTCAGGCCCATGTCGAGTGATATACGTCGACAATAACGTAATGCCATACTCCTCCAAAACGGCTGGCTCGGTTTTTGTAAAATTTAATATGTATATTCGATAGGTTTGAGATAATGTTGTAAACTATACCCGTAAGCGATAAGGGTGGCCCACCATACGTTTATTTTTTGGGATTTTTTTTTCATAATTTAATTATAATGTGGCATCAAAAAATATACATACATACATACAACCCTTAATTTTTACTCTTCTATCCCCAACCCACAATATTCTATAAATAATTTATATGGCGAGAAGTTTACGGGGCCGGCTAGTATTAGTTAAAAAACCCGTAGATACCTCTTTAAGTTAGCAAAAACACGTGTGAAATCCGTTATCAGGCCGAAATGACAAGTTTAACATTCTCGTATATTATCTATGTAGCACTGATTTGATCGCAACAGATAATGTAAAGAGTACACAATGAACGATAAGTTGACAGAACCCAACTGTTATCTACCCTCGTGTTATCTCACACTAAACCGTGACGGAAGTGCGTGGTTACTGAAATACGGAAGATGAATTGCTTACGTCTTAACGCTTTCAACTTCCCGTTCAGACATTTTTTTTCTTTTTTTATATGAAAAGCCGTCAAACGAGCATACTGGCCACTGATGGTCGTTGCTCAGTCATGGTAAGCAATGGATTAATATATGTTTTTTTATATACATTAAAATAAGAAACTTAAAGAAATACATTAAAATTAAATTTACAAAAAGTAATAATTATAATTAAACTAAAATAAATTAAATTAAAATAAAAAAGAATAAAAGTTTAATAATTTAAATAATAAGTCGCTTCCAAATTTCCAAATTCATCCCACCGATTATAGATAAATATATTGCATCAAATTATACGCCCCAGAAGCTCAGAATATTATCATTTCATAATGACGTTCATATTAACTTGAGAAGTAAATATGCATGCTATTTTCATCCATTCCGTTCTTAATGACTTTCACTGACACGACGCAAACCCCTCATTTTACACTTTGACGCGTTCACTTACGCCTATTCTGTTGTGATGACATTTTCCAATGGAAACGAAAATAAAACGGAACGACCTCAAAACCGTCTTTTCCCAAGAGAATAAAGTCTAAAATGGAATGCGACCACGCTCTAAGCAGGCTGACTTTTGTCTCTTCTGAGTCTTCAAGGATGAAGTATAATTTGTTCCGGATGTGAGAGGACTCATCTCAGCTGCATATCGTTCGAAAACGAACTTTGCGTATCGGGCAGACAAATCAAAATAGGTTAATGGTCGGTTCGTATATATACCGATGGGGTAATGTTGAGTTTTTGCCGGCAGATCGTTTTGTATATTGGTAATATGAGACTCGGTTCGCACCTCTGAACAACAAAGCCTTACTTTTTCACACTTTTATGAAAACAGTGTACAATGGAGTCAGCGTGTGTGTTAATTGTAGTGTCGAGTCACAATTAAATTAAACGTCGGTTTAGTGCTCGCGTCGTGTCGCAACAAGGCGTATGTTATGAAACAGCGTTCTTCAGTTAATTACAGTCTACACTTTTTCAATTTTTTAGTTGGAAACTTTACGCATAGGATACAGATACTTGCGAGAGGAAACAATCGGCACTGGAGATGTATTCTTATGGGAGGTGGAACTGGAATTAATTTTCTCTAACAACAGGCGTATCTTCCACAGTCTGGTTTCTCAATTATTCCAACAACTTGAGTTTATTCCCTCCGTGTCTGCACGATCGTAAAATAATAATGAAGCTAGTCGGAAATACCGAGCGCTGACCAATATTTAACGTGAAGCCTTCACATGCCAGACGTGCTATCATAATGAAATATGAAGTTTGAGAGACACTTGTACCTACGTTTATGTACAACGTGGAAGAGAATATCTGAATTCATTTTATAAATTCCAAGCCGTGTTATAAAAAAATACAATATATTATAAAGGCGCCGACGGAAATATTTACGTGATTACGTGTGATGACGTCATTATGAGAAATTGTATATCCCTAAAAACAAATTATATCTATTTATTTTTATCTGCTTAACAACCCATTATCCCTACTAATATTATAAATGAGAAAGTAACTCTGTCTGTCTGCTACGCTTTCACGCCTAAACCACTAAACCGATTTTGATGAAATTCGGTATGCAGATAGAACTGAACTTGGGAAAGGACATAGGCTACTTTTTATAGAAGAAAAGGGTAGAAGAGGTTGAAATAGGGATCAATCGCTGCTTTTCCGAACGGGTCTACTAGTTTAGAATAAAAATAACTCAACAATTTCAACTTTAACTCGTAGGTGGTAAGTACGCTTTGGCAACGCCGAAGCAGTCTAGTTTATGTGTTTAAATGTACTCTATTACGTTTGAAATAAAAGACAAAATAGGTAGCGCACCAAAAACGTAACGTATTCCTTAAATTGAATTTACTCTCAATAAAAATCTCATACCGGACGCCTTATATCAAAATCGATTATTAAGGAGTAAACTCCAAAAGTAGTGATAGCCTGGCGGTTGAACGTTGGTTTCCCGAACGGGAGGTCGTGCGTTCGATCCCCGGCGTGCACCAATAATTTTCTAAATTATGTGCGTATTAGAAATTAATTATCACTTGCTTTACGGTGAAGGAAAACATCGTGAGGAAACCTGTACACCGGAGAGTTCTCCATAATGTTCTCAAAGGTGTGTGAAGTCTACCAACCCGCACTTGGCCAGCGTGGTGGAATGGCCTAAGAGGAGACCCGAGCCCAGCAGTGGGACAGTTATGGGTTGATATGTATACTGTATGCCGATGACCCGAGTTACCAGTTTTTTTTTGGTTTACGGGAGGAATTGTAGTTGACTGGTAGAGAATGCCATAAGGCATTAAGTCCGCCCTTTATAAAGTTCCTTTAGAAAGTTGCAATAAAGTAAAAAAAAAAGAGATACCCTCTCCACAGGGAGTTTACGGGTTCATCATATCAACCCATAATAGTCCCACTGCTGGACTCGAGTCTCCTCTCACACAGAGAGTGTTTAGGCCATAGTCCACCACGCTGGCCAAGTGCGGGTTGGCAGACTTCACACAATTGAGAGTTTTATATTTACAATAGTTTCTACGAATCTCTAAGGTAGCATAAAGACATGGATCGTTGATTTAAATATCTATGCATGGATCCTATATATTTTTTTAATTTATCCAATTTCTCCTGTTAAGTTAAATGGCAATTTAGTCTTGAGAAGTGAACTGCGGTATTAGTCATTTCAAGTTTTAAAATAAAGTGTATAATAGATTAAGTAAAATACATCTAGGTGGATTAGTACACCATCAAGTTTTAATTGCTCTGCTTCGAGTACGTACTTATACGTAGTTTATTCGTAGACTGAATGATATCGGCAAAAAGTTTTATCAAAAGCCAGTGATCCCTTTTTAATTGCCTCGATTTTTATGTGCATATTTTTCGTGAAATACGGTTGGCTTAATATCTTTAGGATTTAGGTCCTTACTTTTCCTAAGAGTTAACCTAAGATTATTTAGGTGTATAGACTACATAATTGTTATTGCATAGTAAATTGAGATATAATGCCAATTCATAATGTCATACAGTGTTCTTTCGTTGCAGGAGGTCAATATTCAGATCTAATGAAGCGTAAATGGTGTCATTTAACTTTTTTTGTAAATTTTATATAGGTAGGTTTTTATGTCAATAGCCGACAAATAATCAGACGACCTCCGTGGTACAGACTGTCATCTTAATAGATGACACTGGATATATTTGGAGAGGTGAATCTGTTTCCGCGGCATAAGAGGTAAAAGATAGTGTCTAATAAAAGTTAGTAACGTTAAGTTAAGTTGCACTTGGCATTTTTAGAATTTGAGTTAATTGTGACATTAGTCATTAGTTTAAAAAGAATACCTATGTGCATATGCTAGGTACTATTTTTAGAAGTTGGTTAAAAGATGCCTACTGTTAAATTTTCAAATACTATGAGTCTCCGTGCAGCGATTGATATTTAAAAAACAATAGACATACTAGACCAGATCATTGAAAATATTGGTTAATCAACAGTTAACCAAAATTTGTCCCAACACAACCTCAAATCTCCGTCATCCACCATAGTAACACGAGGTAATTTTCCAGTAACTCCATTCTCAATCTCTGTTTATGTTTCAAACAATTGTATTTATATGTGTGAACAAACATAATTGGGTGATATAAATTTTAAAGGCGCATATTTCTCGGTGCCAAGCTTACATTTCTAATTTTAACGTGCAGGACAAAATTTATGCCCCGTACATGTGTTACCGTATAGAGAACTGTAATAACGTTCGGCATTCGGTAGCACAAATATTTGTTTACGCATTGTGTTCATAAATCGATGTGGTAAGATTTCTAACGTCATATTTAACAGTACTGTTACGAACTTTGTATTTTTCTTGCAAAACTTTGGTTGCATGTTTGTACTTAGAATTGACTGCATCGTGGAAAAAATATGTTGTGGCAAGATATGACAATTTTATTAGGTTTATTAACAAGTATTACATGAAATGATGACATCCCATAAAATTCTAAACTGTAAATTGAAGATATCGTTGAACAGTGTTATTAATCTTAAGATCTTAACAAATTGATATTTTTTAAAAACGAATAAATCCTATTAATTTAGATTAATACTCGTAACATCAAAAGGTTTCGCGAGACTAGAGCCCCTATCTTTTAAATTAAGATGAAACAAGATATACGAAAAAGTCTCCATATACAAGGAAGACTTTGATTAAACTACGAAGCTGGGAAAGGCAAAAATTTCCAGGAAATAGCGGAATAAAATGCAGCTAAGAATGTCAAGATAAGTAAAATGACCTTGTTATTTGAAACAGACTTGACATTGCCAACAATACGTCTCTTATCGCAAAAGCTCTGCGTCTACAGAGTAACTCCCTTTTTAATTCAGATATGCAGGGGCGTTTTTGCTGAATATGAAATTTTTTACAGACAACCGCCTGAGTTAGAATGAATCAAGATGTTGCAAGAAATTTCATTAAATTAAGCAGCATTAAAACTAAGAAGAATTTACGAGCTTATATTGGAATCACACCAAAAAAAAGTCTTACATGAAGTTGATCTCACCGATTAGAGCAATTACTACTAAATTTATATTACTCTATTTCATCAATTGAAAGGCTATATAAATGCCTATTTCTAATTCTATAAAAGGCATGCAAATAAGAGAGCCTTTAAAATTATTTCTAAGCTTTCCAAAATTATTAAGCGTAAACAATTCTTAATCATCATCTAAGGCGTTACAGCCACAGGTAGGACTTGGCCTGGTCGAGAATATCCTTCCAGTCCGATCTATTTTAAGCTCTTTCCTTCCAGTTGATAACTCTCAAAGTTATATTATATACTACGTTATATGTTCCTCTTGCTGGAAGATGTTGGGCTCTGTATTACCCAGGTAAATTCCGAAGGTACTTACATGACACCTGTACATGACAGTACAGATTTTTAACTACCTTGCCCCTTAGCTTTCTGTAGTCAACCGTGAAATATTTCGACTTGTGATGTTTGTAGTGTATTAGAGCCAGTAACAAGTGGCTTTATCCCTTCCTTCTTAGCAAGGCGTCAGTCACGATCTGGTATCACGGATGTCCGTGGTTTGGTATACGCTTATTATCAAATGCCCCGTATGTTAGTTATTTAGTAAAAACGAAAACAAAAATAAACTTCATACAACACCCATGGGGACATTGAGGAAAACTTCTACATGATGAAAATTAAGTGGCGTTTTATCGTATTAAACAAAGTCATCGTTTATATATTTTATATATATATTTATTTTAGATAAGAACAATAACATAGATGTGTTTGACCTAGTCAAACCCATATCAAGAGCTGATAGGTTCCTCAATCAGATAGCAATAGTAATGACGCAATCAATCAAAATGTAAACGAAAACAGTCCGCATCGCATATTTTATCTTTAACAATCCTTGCCCAACCAAACCAATTAGCGTAAAAACCTTCCGTACTAGAGTCCAATGTTATAAATTTGGCACTTAGCCTGACGCAAATTTTCAGTGCCGTCAGCGAATAAAATGTGCTGCAGTAATAGTTTTGCGACGGTTGCACTAAATTGACACAAAATAACATTTTTCATTCCAAAGCAGTTTTCAATTATGCCGCATTGTATCATCTGAATACGCAAATTTAAGGCTTTGTAACCGACAGGTTTGTCAAATAAACTTTCATGCCAAAAGGTCAGTTTAACTTTGGAATTTTTATGCAGTGGTGTGTTTTGATAACGTAACGAAATCTTAATTTTTTTTTGAGAAACGTATGATATTTTTTGTAGAACTTATTTTCGTGTTTTCATCATCTGCAATATTATCATGCATGTCATGTATAAGAAATAAATAACAACTTATTATTATCAGTGCAGATTTTTAAAAGGTCACTTAAGATTCGTCTTCAAAATTTTTACTTGTGCTCAATATAAACAAGAACATTATTAAAAAATACTGTCCCTAAGTCAGATTTTTTCAAAGATCAAATACACAGAAAGTATATCCAACTACAGCTATCGAAATAATATTCGAAGAAAGGTGTACTTGAGTCGAGTGAAAATCTTATTGAGCTGAAGTTTACACTTGAAGGCTCGCGTCGTGCAAACCATGTACATCAAAGCGATCGTACGCTAACACCGCAATGTATAGCGGAAACGTTGTAAAAATCACGACGACGTGTGAAGTGTCATCCGGCGCGTCTCCGTCGAGTGGCGATCGCTTGTTTTTCCCACTTTCGATAGGCCACGCGGGCCCGGCTCGCTCGCTCGAGGGCTCTCGCCTCCGATTTTAGCGGCCCTGCACCCGCCTCTGTTTTTATGAGGTCAAGAGAGCCTCCACAAAAAACACGTTCCGCGATAAATTACGCACTGACACATTCAGATTCGCCCATAATGTACACGATCGTAATATATTGTTTTTTTACGATTTTATCCGCTGGTCGTACGTTCGTACTGCCCGCTTGTGTGTTTAATGGCAGAATGAACAGTGGTTATAGGTAGAAATTGGTACGCAAAAAGTAATTACGGGTTATGATTAATCGATATTATATGTTTGTGAGGTGTTTTGTTCTGCTGGTAAGTAATTCCTGTTGCATTATTGTGTTGTAATTGAATATGATATATAGAAGAAAAAAGTAATTTGGACATAGATAATAGCAATTATCAAACCGCGACTCCTAGTAGCAAACTAAAATAGTTCTTTGCCTGTAAATTAATACGTAATTAGTAAGATGGCATATAATGTCAACTACTTCGTCAAAACCCTGATTTATAAGAACGGCGAATACAATACAATGTCTTTCAAATAGAATATCTTCACATGAATTTTATTATGACATGTTTATGTAATAACATGGTAAAAATCAATTTATTTCACTATGGCGTTAAATAGATTAAAGTAAAAACTATTTTAAAACATATTTTGATGTAGCATGCTGCTATCATAGAACGTCGTGGAGATGAATTAGTCCACCAACCACCTGGTTAGGCAAAGGCTACTCGGAAATATCCTTTGATCATTTACTATGAAAATCACTGAGACGAGTGAAGATAGTAAGAATGTATAAATTTATTTATTTTGTGTGTATCCACTGAATGAGACTGTGTTAAATAGACTGAGAATATTTTTTATAATAAAAATAATAGGTATTATTTACATTATCACCGACAAAAGCCGTGGTACAGTGTGTTAATAATAAAATATACTCGAATATACCATTTTTTGCATATTTTTAATGTAGAAAACTCAGTTTGTAAGACAATTTTAATGAAGAAATTATTTTATAATTTATGTACACTATAACTTAAATTAAAAACTTAATGCCTAAATTTTCTACATAGGCTTTAGGCTGTTAGCTAATCTAGCCACGGTTAATCTACTATCAAAAATCATTATCATGTTTAAGATATACCTACTGACGAAAGTAATTAATACCAGACATTAAAAATTACCATGTTTAATAATTTACAGGACAGTGGTACTAATGTGGTATACCTATGGGTATTTTTATGAAAATAACGCTCATAAAAAATAATAAAATAAAAATTTTAACGTTAAACGGTTTTATAGAAAAAATATTATGTACTAAAAGCTAATAA
>DWPQ01002421.1:0-10636 GCA_018251795.1 Perichares adela | reverse complement strand
ACGGTTATGCGGTTTTACCTGATAAAAGAGCGGAAAAAATTAAGATTATCTGTGTCATTAACTAATTTTCATAAAAACATGCACTTATCCTGTTCTGCCAGAATACCCTCGATATATAATAAAATAATATAATGTATAAACTGTTTTAAAGCTGTTAATGTGTATCAACAGAAACTTCCCATAATCATTGCGTTGTAAAAAAAGTAATAAATAAAAATCAAAATAGAGTAGGTAACTGATTTGTAATAATATGGCATTAGTATTATTGAAAACATTTATTTCTTTACGAATTTAATAAATGTACAATTGTTCATTTTTATCCACTCATTTACTGTAATGTGAAACTATATATTTTTTATTTATTTAACTCGGTTTTAGCTGTTTAACAACGTTGAGTTGCACCACTTGTGCCTTGCGGTTCTACAGAAAAGAGCACTTTGAAAACTGTCTAATGGCAACTCGATTGGCGATCAAAATCGATTTTGGCACTTGACATTAAAATTAAAAAAAATGTGACTATGTCAACGTTGAAATTGACAGTTAATTGACAGTCATTCCTTTCCGGATATTTGGTGGTGTTTTGTTTTTGATTCGCAAAATTGGTCGTTTTGTCTTTTCTCTTCCTTCGTATCTGAATAAGACTTGTGTGATTGTTGATCTAATTATAACTTGTAAAATTCGTGTGTCACAATTTGTACTTCGAAAATGCGGTACATTTTACTCTCCACTATTTTGAGTATGGTTTTCGCCTATGAAAAAGACATGACATTCACTGTTCAACCGGGTAAAACTGATTGCTTTTATCAGAAAGTGATGCCGAATGAAATAATTGATATAGAATACCAGGTAACCTTTTTTGTTATTGTAGATAGACATGTAGATATAAATTGTTATTAAGACTTCCGATTTGTTAGGTTGACTTGTAGGGAGGGCCTAGTGGTTTGAAGGTAGGTGTACTGCGCGGGGCCAGGGTCGAATATTTATTTTAAAGTCTAGTAGACAAACAAGCTCGACACCACCTTGGGTAGTAGTCAACGCCGCCCATTGAAATCCGCTATTCCAGGGACATCATCGATGCGGTGCCGGCAAAGAAGGTTATTAGTAAAAGGATGTTAATATGCATCTTAATTTTTCAAAATGACATCTATTTTATAAAAAAATTATATTGAGTAAGGTGTAGGTAAACACTCCAAAGAAACCTGTACATACAAGTAATGTGAATATGACCAATAATCCAGCTACTGTTTAATCCTGTTTCCCATAGTGGGCCTCCCGCCCCACAATTTGATAGTTAAGGGAATTCGAAAATGGCCTCTACAGGACATTAACCCTTCTTTTTCCTTTAGCATATCATTTATGTTTCTTAATTGAGCAAGTGAGTGTGAATGTTAAAAATGATGTATGTTACTTATAGGGGGGCATAAAATTTATAAAATGGTCTTAACCATTTTGGGACATATGGTACAAAAAAGTTTGGGAATCACTGGTTTAATCTGATGCCTCTTGTAATCCAACATGTCTATCAAGATTTAATATTTTGACTATATTGATATATTTAAGTCTGATTGTTCATAACAATATAATCTGATCATTGGGTCTGTATTTTATCAGACTTCAAGGTGCTCTTGTGTAAAAATTTGTGATTACAGCATGTCTTAGGAAGGCTCCATAATCCAACAAATTCAAAAGTTCAATGTTGAGTTTCACGTTTCTGGGTTTCCTGGGGGGCTACTATACATGTAACCATTAATTAAAATAATTTTAGGTAATTGATGCATCACATGGAGAGCTGGACATCTCATTCCAGCTGTCTGACCCAGTTGGTCGTGTAGTTGTTGCAGACTACAAAAAACCAGAGAACTCCCACAGACATACCTCCACACTGGAAGGAGACTATAGGTTCTGTTTCGACAATAGCTTCAGTACATTTAGTCAAAAGACTGTAAGTATTATTTTTATAGATTATTCATTTATTAACATATCTACACTAACATTACAGGTGAACCTAATGCATTAGTTGTAGAAGGAAGCATTTTTAATAGATCTAATATTTTGATTGATGAAGAATTCATTTGTTGATGAAGGAGTTGTGAGAGATTGTGTTCACTTTTTTCTGAACAACGCCTTTATGCTCACTATAAATATTGTTGGTTATTCAAACAAGTTTAAATCCATTTACAAGAATTAATTTAAAGATTAGCACATGTACACAAATGTAACATATGTCTCTCTAGTGCCAAATGATTATATTTATCACATGTTAGTATACCTTGAGGGTGTGTGAAGGCCAACCTGCATTTGGCCAGCCCTCTCACTATGAGAAGGACAGCAGTGGAACAATAATGGGTTGTTATGGGGTGCCTATGTCTAAAAAGTGTATCTTTACAACTTTTTATTTATTTTTAGGTGTTTTTCGATGTAATGATTGAGAATGATGCCTCAGTAGAAAAGGATTACGATGATGACAAAGAAATGGAGTTGGGTGAGTTTTGAATTGAAACTTTAAAGTCACAATGAGAAGGTTGTTTATATATTTAATTTATAGACCTTTTAGTTTAACCAGATCTAACTGTGATATAAAACCATCCAGAAACACATTGATATACAATCAGTTTCATTTTAATTGGTCCAGCCATTTGTATGGAAGTTAGATGATAAATCCAAATACAGAAGAATTATGTTATTAGAATGATTATAAGATTAATAAACATTTTCTTTAATGTTTTCACCAACAATGACCCTAGTTTAGTCAGTGACTGTGTGTGTCAAGTAAATGAGCCCAGGTTACGTTACTCAGACAATAGTTAGATGAACTAATATTTAGTTTCGTGTATTACCTGACTGAAAGACGACAATCAAAATTGATTGAATCATAGGCGGACATGTATTAAACATACTGACTTATTTCAAATTAAAAAATGTTTCAAGCTAATACAGTTTTCGTATTTATAAACGTTAATTTGACTCAGCCTACACTTAAGCTGAGTGTATCTTGAGTGCACAAAGGCGACTTAGGAGAATCTTACATTAATAAAACTGCACAAAAATAGTTGTCCATACTGCAGATCAAAACAATTTCTAAGTAATAAGTCTAAGCATGGTTTATAGATTTCACCCTTAGTGGAAATGTGTGTTAGCATATTATTTTGTTGTCTGGTGGAAATAGCTGCCCTAGCGATAAGACCGCCTTTTGTGTACGTTATAATATGTGTGTTATACCTATTTCATTATGGTGTGCGCAATAAAGTATATTGTATTGTATTTAATTTGCCAGGTGCGTCAGCAGAGACTTATCTGATGCGGGTACGGGACATATCAGACTCTGTGTGGAGGGTCAAGGAGCACGTGTCGGCCGCGCGACGTCTTCAAGAGCTGTTATCTGCACACGAGGCGCGTGACAGAAACCTCGCAGAGGAGATGTGCGACAGGTAAGATTATTATTGAGATTATTGAGCCTTGATAAATGAAGTAATGGATATATTAGGATTTTAAGGGTACCTCTTATCCTTGTATACAGTCAATGAAGTAATAGGTACAAATGTAAAAAATCTCTACATAATATTTTAACTGCGAAGGTTACGTGATCACGGCAAAAAAAATTAACAGATTGTGATGAAATTTCATATGGAGATATTTGAAGGTCTTGGGATGAAAATAGGATACTTTTTCTGATATTTTTTGTATTTATAGTTTTTCCAGGAATTTTATTGTTTTACGAAATACAAAAAACAATGTTCTACAAAAATAAAAACCTGTTCCAGTCGTTACTTTCCGGGCAAGACAGTCTGGTTTACTAGTGTTATTATATTCAGCTGTACCAAACAAGACAATATGTAATGATATTTTCATGATGTTATGGTTTTCTGTCTGCCTAACTTCGGTATGCAGTATACCACCCAACTGAAGTCAATCACGAAACGTTTTAATGTGTTGTAGCTGCACTATCCGAGAGCCAGTAATTAGCCGATTTTTCGTTTTCCTTTAATACCAGGTTTGCAAATAATCATTAAAGACAAACAACAGAACTGCTCTGTTATGATCCAATCTTTACTTATTATAAAACAAAGTCCCCTCATGTATGTGCCCCTTTTTCTCAAAATCTACTGAACGGATTTTTGTACGGTTTTTAGTAAACGATTTTTTTTTTAACTTTGGAAAGTTATTAGGCAGTAGTGCATTACGATTTTATGTCAATTGACTGAAATATAACGATTAACGTTAAAAATCTCGCCTGCTGCGAGCTTTCTAAAATATAACATTTTTGTTCACAGAGTGCTGAAATGGTCCATGTTTCAAATATTCCTGATGCTTCTGGTTGGAATCACACAGGTAAAGTTACCATCATACAACTTGTATGTATATTATTCTTTGATATATTATATGTACATAGTTTGAAGGGTTGCACATTTTTTATTTTTTATGTATGTAAAATCAGATTTTAACAGAAACAAGTCAATGGTAATAAGATTACCTTTTGTATAGGTGGTGCATAGTTCTTCAGTGACTCTAACAATAGATGATAGAAATGTTCTAATGATATGATTAAGGCTAACATCATCAGACATAATTATGATGGTATTGACAAATGAGAACTGGCCATTTCATGATAGTTGTGGTAAAAATTTTCATCATCTATAACCATCAATCGTGAGATTAATCAATTAACTAACAAAATAAATTTTATTTATAATATTAAGCGGCTCTTCCACCCCTTCTTCCCCAGTAACGCATCAGTAATGCCCTTGATGTCTATAAGCGATGGTGACCGCTTGCCATCACCTACTCATCCATGATAAAGCACCTTTCCGAAAGTAGAATCTTTAGTAGAGTAAACGTAAATAATTACGTGGATAAATGTATCAGTGATACCTATATGAATAAATTTGAATTTTAATTTGGTGCCATCTGCTCAATTGTCGGCTATTGACATAAAAAAAATACCAATGATATTTTGAAGTCTGTATTTAAAATGCACATAAATTTATATTTCAGGTGATGTTTGTGAAGAGCCTATTCGAAGACGCGAAAAATTCGAGATTCAAAAGATTTGTTCCTAGTTTTATATCGCAGTAATGTGTACCAAAGAGTTTGTTGAACTTAGGTTCCTTATTTTTTTTTTTTAATTCTCTATAACCCTATTGCAGAATTTTTGGTAATCTGTTTGGCCAGTAGTAATCAACAGTCAATTTTACAATTTATAAGTCTAATCACCGATCATGAGTTGGTTGTCCAAGAAACCTTTACTTATAAGTTTTTTATCATAACAATGTTCATATTGGAAAATATTATAACTTTTTGAACAAAAAAAATCAAATATTCGAATGTACGTAGGTAAAGATACTTTGTTCTCTTTAATAAAAACAAAATTGCTATTATGATTGTTATGTAAATTACCTTTTCAGAAATTAACATTAGTTTTCAATTTAAACTTTAAAAAATGCATGGTATTTTCGATTTCAATGATGTTTGGTGATAGACCAAAGTATTTTTACGCTACAATGTTAATGTAACATCTGATTCATCCGACATTCGCGCGCAATTTTGTAAATACAGTATAAAAATATTTATTTTAACAGCAGGTGACTAAAATATGTTTAATGGTAAGTTTAGAAGGTGCTTTTGGGGATTGTTTAATTTTTACGACTGGAATGTAAATAACTTGCACAAAGATTCAAGGCTGTAATTTTATAGAAGTTTTATGAGTTGTATCAAATGGTTCCGTTATATCATAATAATAATTATCACGTGTTGTTATATTCTGAAATTCAGTGCTGTGTGTAAAGCCAAAGTATGTACCCTGTTTAAACTGGAAAATTCGGAAACGTCAAATGAGTTGACATAAGTTATTAATTTGTTACATATGTCATGTTCGTACAGTTGTCAGTTTGACGTTTTTGAATTTTGTCAAAAAATGGACATGTCCAAAAACGATACCCGAATCCGTTATTACAAGATGTCTTCGCCATTTGTAATTTCAGGATTTTCAGGTACATGCGCGAATTTAAAACTTTTAGAAGAAGTTTAGCCTTCTACTAGGGGTAAATATTCTAAATCGAGTTTACATTTATCGATCTTAATATAGTGAATAATTTTGATCCGATCAGGTACAGGTAATTTTCTTTTGCTATAAATAATCGAAGCCAATCCTATCAGTATGGAGAAAAGTAATAAATTTTTAATCGAAATTTGTTATTTTGTAATTAATAACTTGGTGTCGGTCACGAGAGGCTATAAAACTCAATACATAACGCACAATAACAGATCTTAGGGCTTTCAACTAAGGCTGACTTTGTAATGACGGCAATAAATTATTTATGAAGTAAATTTGTTATTACATAGATAAGTCTACCTGTGTTAACATTGTTTATCGTGAAGTTTCATGTGTGTGATTTAATTAAAAATATGATGTATATATTATGTAACGGCATATATCATTTTCGTATGTATTGGATAAGAATTACGTGTAATATTAAATGTATAATCATAGGTTAACGTTTTTCAAAATCTTTGAAGCTTTTGTTTTTCAATTTGGGTTGGTACTTGTTAACCGCTTAAGCAGAAGCAAGGTTGTAGATATAAAACTGGAATAAGTCTCCTTAATTAGGGGCGAGATACAAACATCCTTTTAAATTATACCCAAACCTCGGATTTATATAGTTTTGCTTTACATAAACCACTTAAATTTTATTTGAAGGTAGACATAAAAAAAATACTATGACTAAAACTAGTCTGGACTATTTGTATAAGGAAATTTGACCTTCTTGAAAATGTAACATAGGTTGCATAAAAATTTATAAGGTGAGGGTAGTTGAGAGGGTACTCTGAAAAAATTAAGTTGAATGGGTATGTATCGTCTTCCTTTAAGGTTGTGGTCAGAAAGGGACAATGAAAACATAGCCCGGTTGGCAGTAACCTGCACACTGCCTACTGGTCAAGAGTCCTGAGGTTCTATTCCAGATGGATACCAATCATCTTACTCGAATAATATAAATATTTACTAACCAACCAATATACCTCAAATTTTGAAACCAGGGACCTTAGATTAAAAGTCAACCGGTTGGTAATAACCCATTTGTTTGGGTAACCATTACAATAAGGATTAAAAAGGATTAACGCGAATTAAAGAAAATGCTACAGTAAAATAATACTAATAACGATAACCCTACTATCTAACGAAGGTACTTTGAATTCAAATTTTAAACTTCTTTTCTTCGAATTTTCATTCATAGTTCACTACGACTATACAAGACTTTTAAACTTCATTCTAGGTAAAATAATAACGAAAAAAATATATTAACACGTGAAAAGATAACCAAGTGCGTCCCTGGTTGGAAAAATAAAATATATTTTGTAATTTATTAAACCAAACTTCATTAGAACGCTATTGTAAATATTAGGTTGTGTAAGGATATCGAATACATATTACCGTTATCATTCGAATAGTAACGTGATTAATATTTTTTATCCTCCGGACATTAAAAACTAATCAGCGAATGGCTCAGTGGCTTCAGTCATCTAATGTTTTTGAAAAGTCTTACCCATTTGGCATGGAAAGGTGATGTATCTTGTCAAAAGTGTGTTTTTATCATACAGGAAATATATATAGAGAAGGCATGGCAGCTTAAATTGCGTCCAATTAAAAGAAGAGAGACTACAAACCGGGCGCCGCCTGGGTCCGTCTTCATTTTTTGCCCGTAATAAGTAATGACAAGAACGGGCCTCTCTGGTCTCATCTTCCCTCTCTTTCTATTGCCGGAAACTCATTCACAGGCAGGCGTATGTTTTGCCAACTCATATATATTACCTCTATGGACTTGAAACAAATGTCAAGATATAGTGCCCGGCACGTAACTTTGGCAAGGTTTTGGCGTAGTGGGGATAAGTGTGCGTGCACACTTATGAAAAAAAAGTGGTCACTTTCGTTGCTTGTCAATATTTTAGGGTTACTGCCATAATTTATTGAAAAAAAATCTGCTTACAAAGGAAAGGAATGTGAAGTTTATTCATTGCTATAGTTAAAACAAGAAACAATGAAAAGTTAAAAATGTTTGTACAAATCAAACATGCTGTCGTCAAAATGGATTAATTTATGTGCGCTCAAGTGTAGTGAGTGAACGGGACGTAGACGAGGTGCGGGAGGCAAGGGGTCGGCTGAGCAACCAATCACGCGCTCAGAACGATGTTGTTTCGTCCCCCGCATGGTAACCAAAGAGACCCAAAATACGATATCTGCGCTTGTAACCAATTTTGCCAAGTTAGGCGCCGGCAACTGTACATAATATGATGAATAGATTAGAATAGCAAAGAGATTTGTAACATTGGATGTTGTTAAGCTTGGGATACAGAAGCCACTCTTCGCCCTATATCTTTATAATAGCTGATTCATACCAAAAGTAGTTAATTTAACACATTATATAGTGCCATGTTTTGCAATCTCTCTAAGCGTATTTTGTATTGTAAAATAAATTGTTTCCTAGTCTGATTTGGTTTTATTTTTCTCTTTACTCAGACCTACAACACACAAACACGCTACATTTAACAGATATAAATTACTCAAGCATGTAATTCTTACGGACACCTATTAACACCTTTATTTGGGGTACTCAGTTTTCTCTGAGGAAGAGATGCTGATTCTCAGGGTGGTAGAATGGTGAGTATCAGGTAATCAGGGTGTATTATGATGATGAGTTTAATATTGTTTCTTTTTCGATAGTAATATTTTAATTAATTTCAATAAACATCATAATGATCTATAACTTCACCTTCAGACTCATATTAACAAGCTACTCACGTTACAAAGAATGAAAATCGAAAGTTATGTTAAAATATCTTTATTATAGAAATAGTGTTTTTTGTACACAAATAAATTACCTTTAATTTTAATACCGTAACATACCCCTTGTCATACAGGTATACTTCTACACGCTTGTCCCATCATATTATCAGAATGTGGACGGGATTTTCACTGGAAGTTAGAGGAGTTCGTGGAGCATCAAATAGGACATATTTTCTTAGAATTCCCGCGGGAAAAGCTTTGTGTCATACTGATTTCCACGGGGGTAAAGTGCCCGCACAGTGCGTAGAATATATTATATTTACTACTGGTTTACATATTGTGTTCCTTATGTTTAGGAATCTACTTTTTTTAGCGATATATTCTTCGAGCATTACGATCAATAAGCAGCTCAGTAACCTAGATTACTCAGCAGTTATCCGGAAAATAATAAATTTATAGCATTAATCGACTCTTAAACTTTTTGTTTACATTTTTACTATATTATCCCTTTCTTTTGTTATATGAATTTCGTGATCGGTGAAGTGCCCAAAATATTGTCCCGTGTGCCGTGTGCCATAGATTCGCCATCCCTGGTTTATATATTTTTAATCAGCTATCTTCCAGTGAAAGTCCCGTCTAAATCGGTCCAGTCTTTCCAGAGATTACACGGAACAAACAGACAGACAAAAATTTTAAAACCTGTTGTTTTGGTACACGTACCGTGTATACATAAATAATGACATATGCATTTAGTAAAAAAAGGTTATTTTACTATTACAAACGACACTCCAACTTTATTTCGTTGTTTATATTAACTATATGTATATCCTCGTTAATTTAGATTTAATGTTGTCTGTTCTCCATTCTTACATGCGTAAAACGTCACTACTAGTGTGACTCAGATCCTATTCAATAAATATCTTTTAGCAGAGGTTCGACTAGCCTCTAGTGATCACGCCAGAGCAAGCCGTGCTATATGTGTAGCGTCTGGAGGCATCGCGTGGACTCTCGTCAGATGGCGCGCCACGTTGCGACGACGTGCGAAACTACCGCCGCAGACACCGCATCGGAACACGTACCGCGGCGCTCGGTGACGGTTGAGATGGATACGCATCAGAGTGACCGATTTGAAGCGAGCCGGACATTGTTCGCACTGTAAATAAAAATTTATAAGGATAAGGTAAAATAAGGTTGGATAAGGAAAGGAATATGGAAAAACCTATCACACATTAACATTAAAGAATAAAGCCTTCCATCTCACACTGCATAAATCCGTATATAAAAGCAATATTAAAAATTCCTTATGGTAAGAGCTTTGCTTACTAATGCTGACAAGGGGTATGAGGAGTAAATAAATAATCTATATATAAATACGTGAAGCAAAAACTTTCAATCCTTTTTAGGAAAATTGCCCGGACGGAGGAGTATGAAATTTCGCACACTTACGGGTTATATGTAGGAGAAGTGCAGAACGCTAATATTTTTCAATTATAATGCTTATAAAGTACATTAAATCAATAAATAAAACATTACACGTACAAAGACACACCTACATGCATACGTATACCGTTTTGACGTTTAAGCAAATGGCGGTTGTCAAAAAAGTTCGATATGTATGAACCTTTAAAAAAAAAAAATTATTATCTGAGAATAGAGGTCTCAAGATGAAATTTTAACAATTTTTCAGTGACTTGTGGTCGACTTTCGACCACTAGTTCTAATAAATCTGCTTACGCAATACATTCTTAAAAAAAGACCCCATAACACTGCGTATTCAGCAAGCCATATTGCCAATGGATGAAAAGGGGTAAGTTAATAATGAACAAGGGTCGATTCTGCTAAAATCTACTTTCCTACCTG
>DWPQ01002420.1:0-10636 GCA_018251795.1 Perichares adela | reverse complement strand
TACCAGTTAAGAGAAAACTTAATCCCGAAATGGGTGCGTATCGAATATATTTTTTTAGGGATAACAATATCTATTAAATAAAATAATAAAATTAATTATTAAAATTAAAGAGCAATTAAATGGCCTAATTAATAACTTATTGACTAGAATGCTTTAATCATGCCTATATAAATAGTATATATAACATACGATCTTAAATATCGACATAAAATACAAAAATCGTGAGTACCTGTTACAACTAAAAATATATATCTAATGTAAGAAATTTATATCTGTTGAACATATTTTGTTATTTTCTGTTCCGTGGCTTTGACCATTTCTACCTGGTATAAATGTTCTGTGATTTCTACTCTTGTAAACGTAGTAATCTGTGGTAGTATTTCTAATTGGTCTGTGCACTTTACCGGTATTTCAAATTTGAAATTGATTTGAAATCAACTTCAAAAGTGTTTATTGTGGGGTTTGTATTCTGATTTGCAATTATAGAGTATTTAAATAGTAATTGAGTTTCCCAACTGAATAAAAAACTAATTCTCGAACACCTTAGGGTCATTCCACCGAGTGAACAGTGAAGCCAATAGTCCCCTTAAGTTTGTTGTGATATTCATGGACTTCATTCTATGAGACTTGAGGTAGTAAACATATTATTTTATACGTATTTTGTTAGCAAGAAGTGTTTCAGGATAATAAAATTATTAATGTCACAATTTGGGCTAACTTTAACGTGGAAATGAGTGAATTCGAGTTTGCTATACCACTCAAAAAAGATGAGTTACTGGAGTCTCATGCGGGTCAATACCATGTTGAAGATATAGTGCAACCAAGAGTATTGTTGTCTAAACTTCAGGGTAAGTTAATTCATGTTAACATAGACACATTCTTTTGATTCTTTTACATTCACATTAAGATAATATATTTTTATAATACAGAAGTATCCAAAAAATTTATGTGATATTAATTTAGTATGGTATTGAAGTCATAATGTACATATGTTAATTACATTGTAATGCTTAATAATTGATTTTAAGATGAAGTATACATTTAATTTACCTGATTTCAGATGCAGCAAGAGCTTTTAATACAGATGGAGTGGAGTATATTTTAGGTCATTTTGACACATATTTTTCCATCTTAGTTCATGGAACTAAGCTTGAATGGAATGTTATTAACAAAGGTAAATATAGATTGTAATTCAAAAGTGTTTGGTAGTCATTAATTGGCTTTAAAATAATCAGCTTTTTACAGGAATTTAATTGTCTTATTTAATTATATATTTCTATACAGTCTATTAAATTATATATTTTGTTAAATTGTGTTTATTGATATCCAGTGACAAATAACAATATTTGTAATCACTCTTTTATCATATAATAATGCTTTTTAGAAATTGTTCACAAAGTTTCAATTATAATTATGTATTTAATTTAACCAGTTAATATAATTAAATAAATATATCTTGCTTTTTAGGTTTTGATCATATGGTTAGAACTGTGAAAAATATGTGCAATCACCTAGATCCCATACTAAAAGAGCAGGATATAGATGCAGATATCCGCACCAAAAATCTTAATATAGTTAAGATGGTGATGTATCTGTTTACACAAATTATGAAGACCAAAGATTCTAAGTTAGCAGCTGATGTAAGTATACCACAATTTAAATAATAACAATTCCTCACAAAAATACAATTAATGAGATTTATGTTCAATGTGTGTTTAAATTAGATTGTACACTTGAAGTTCATTGGATTGGAAATAATTAAGTCTATTTTTGAAAGGCTAATATTAATTTTACCATGTCTGTCTGACAGATTTGTATTTAACTCACTTTTACTACATGCATCATATGAATTAGATATTAATCTAATTTCAGAACTCAACAAAATTAACACTGGGCAAAAAAGGTAAAAAGGCAACTAGTGACGAAGAGTTTTGTGGGTGGACAGAATCTGACAAGCAAGGTGCTCTGATCACACTCTACTTGTTTCTACAGCAGCCCCTGTCTAGGCTCTGGGACCCTCCACTGGCAGAGGACAACTTTGTTTCGTATGTGTATTAATATGACAAATTTATTATATTTTACTTACCACAAGACTTAATTAAGGCTTTAAGTCCACACTCATTCACACTCGCCAAGTGCAGATTGGTAGTATTCACACAATAGAGTATGTTATGCTGAATTCACATGTGTATAAGTTTCCTGGTGATGTTTTCCTACACCAAAGCAAGTGATAATATCTAATAAGCACATACATTTCAAAAAATTGTGGTGCATGCATGAAATTTAATGCAAATCCAACTGTGCAGCATACCAACATTCAAGTCACTACAATATCACTGTTATCTACACTTTTATTACTCATAAATTTGCTTTTATTTAATTGTGTAACTATTAATAATTTCAGCATGGTAGCAGACCCCTGTTACAAAGTATTAGAAGAGCAAATTATAAAGAATAAATCTGTAAGAGAGGTGGTATTCCAAGTACTAGGAATACTTATAAAGAAATACAACCATGGAACGTCATGCCTTATAAAATTAGTTCAGGTGTTGTATTTTTTATATATTACAGCATTTATTACTTTTAGTATAATATCAGTTTAAAATGATTAATACTGATAACTATTCAACTGGTCTATTTATTATATTGCAATTAATTAATCAATTAGTAATTTTTTAACTTAGTATTATTATCTTATATTTTATACTTATTCTATATTAGGTTTAAGAAAAATTTGCTATTGTTTTACAGGTCCTCCAAATGATGGAGCATGCAGTCTCTCCAATATGTGCAGGAGTGGTGCAATTGACCAAAGATTTTGGACTTGGTACATTTGGACCTCAAATGGTAAATAAATTATTAAGATAATCTCTAAACTTAAACACAAGTTAATTAAAAGAAAGCATATTTTTTAAGTCAACAGCCGACATAGCAGATGCATCACCCAATTGCTTATCAATCTCCGCCACCTAAAGACAAACTAAAGAAAGTCTAAGAACTGCTTATTACATATTGAAAATAAATAAGTGTTGTCGATTTTATATTGCTTGTTAAAAATGAACATAGTACGAGTTTTTTACGCGTAGCTTTGCTTCAATAAACACGCTACATGTGAAAAATGTATAAAACCAAATATTTTTAGGTAAGGGAAATAGCAGAAGCATTAGCTTCTACAGAGGAGGACAACGCAGGAGCAGGCACCGAGCAGGGCGCGGCCCGAAACTGCGGCGCCTTCCTGCTCGAGCTCACAAAGGAACTGCCCAAGGAGATGGCAAACGCTATCGCCACTTTGCAGCCGTATTTAGAAAGTGATGAGGTTTGTTGATGTATGCTATTTATATATTTTCTCTCTGGATGTAGAAAAATACTCATAATTTGCATTACCCAGCTCGATATTTCTATTTTTGGGTTATTTTCAAACATATTCTGCCAGTGAAAACTATGGCTGAACTCTAATTTTGATAATGAGTAGGTATTATAATAAATTTAATCAACCTGTCGAAATCAAAAACAAATTCTGCTTTTATCAAATATCAGCGTAAGTTTAACTATAGGTATTAACTTCAATAGTCTGTTCAAGCTTAGTTTTGGAGCAATTATAAAACTCTAAATTTATGGTATCAAATAAAGTTTGACAGCTTATTACTCCCTCATAGGTTTTCACAATGTATATGGTACTTACAGAGCTACACCCTGCGCATCAGCGTCCTGGGTATGATGTGTGAGATACTGAGTGTGGAGCTGTGTGGAGAGGGGCTCAGTGACGCGCAGCGCATTCAGCGGGACGACTTCCTCGACGACCTATACGAACACATCCACGACTTGTCAGCTTATGTCAGGCATAAGGTAACGCTTGTGGATTATAGGACAACCACCATTCACTGAGTTGTTAAAAAGTACCACTAAAATTTAGGTATTATACAAAATGTGGACCAAAAAAGTCTGAAGCGCGAACAGTCAAAGCGCGATGGTAAGAACGGTCCATGGTATGCTTAACATGGCACACGATTGTGTGCATTTACATGATTTGATAAATTATTATAAAGAGATCATTTGGTACGATGGGCGAGACCATGCCGTAAAGTAAGGTAATTCAAGCAACTATCAATACCCTAGTTTGATGTCCTTGATGGTTACAGTACACATCCATCATTGATTCATTTAAGTCTATGTGTAACAAAATCCATATTTTCCATTCAGTAGGTTTGTATTATTAGGTTGAGGAAAATACTTTATTTTTTTTACATGACTGTGTGTGTACATACGCAAGCAAATAAATATAGATGAAGTCTTTTCATAGTATAATGAGTTTATATACCGTATATATATGGTAATATGAAAATAATACAGGTGCTTCAGTTCTGGTGCCGGCTACAGCGAGAGAACTGCGTGCCGGTGAACAGGCAACACGCGGTACTGGAGCGCGCTGCGGGCCGCCTGCGGGACAAGGCCGCGCTCGTTAGGAAAGCTGCTATACAACTGCTGAAGGTGAGTTAGATGATCTGGCCAGATCGTATGTTCTATTGGCTTGAAATCCCTACAAGACGGCCGTAGGGACCTGAAGAGTAGTGTACATTAACTCTGCCAGAAGTTACTTTAAGGTTTAACAATTATGTAAGTGGATTGATTTTATTTGCGATCATCATATAGATCTATGTCTGCTTTATTAACCTAACTTCAAGAATCTATCTACTTACCTAACACTCATGAAATCATAAATTTTGTTGAAATCACATTTTGGTCCTTCAAGCCTAGTTTTGTATATATACAAATCTGTTGTATAAGTACTGCAATTATTTCTCCAGGTCTTTTTAGAGTCCAATCCGTTTTCTGCACAACTAAAATTGGAGTTATTGGAAGAACAGTTAAAAACCGAACAAGGTATATTGGAAGATCTTCAAAGGAAGATTAATCCAGGACCCGATCCTGAGCTTGTTAAGAAATGGGAGAAAATAGAACAAGATGTTATAGCCACGGTTAAAGAAAAAATGAATATCCTAACCCAAGATGAACCTTTGCTATCACAAGCCACTGTAGAGAATTTGTACAGCGCGATTCGCAAAAGTGTTAGGGAAAAAGACTATTACAAGGCTTATCTTATTGTTAAACATACAGAGAGAGAATATCCCGAAGCGAGGCTGCTACGGTGCGAGATGGAGAAAAGTGACCAGGTAACGTTCACTTTCGATGTAGTTGTATATAAGCCTTTAATTATGTAATCTATCTTTTATTTTATCATTATCTATTTATTTCAATTTCTGTTACCTCCATAAGGTTTTTGCACACCTACTAATACTAATAATTTCATAATTTTTTAGGTACGAAATTATATTCTTAACATATCATAACAATACTCTATTGTACACCAAATCAAATTGCACCAAAACAATATGTTGTTCCCATATTCTATCGAGATGTTAGTATTGGATATTGTACTAGGAAACCGTAATGCGTCACATCTCTTTGGATACTTTCTTCAATAGGAATTTGATTAATTTTGCTACGACGACGTGATTTTTCTTTATCTATATTTTCTTGTGTGGTAGTCATAAATTGCAGGTTTATTCAGTCATCAATGAAGATATAGAAATACAAACCAATTTTCATTTTTAGCTGGAATACTTCGTCGCTTTACTTCGAAACGTGTTCGTGATACCGGAAAGAAGGCAGTCGATCACGCAACAATGCGAGAACGAGCTGGCGCTATATAAGAGGCTGGAGGAGAAAGAGAGCATAGTGGCGTTCCTGATGGAGTCGGTGCACTTCAGCCGGACCGTGTCGGACGCAGTGCCGCTGATCAATTCGCTGTTGATGTCCAAGCAGGCGGGCGACGTTAGCGAAGCGATAGACTTCTTCACGACGGCACACCATTTCAATATCGAGTCCGCCAAGATAGGCGTCGCTAACATGTTGCTTCTAGTCTGGTCGCCGGATCAGGTAACATTATCTCGCCTCAAACTGCTCATTATGTTAAGTACAATGGTTGTTATGTTATTACTTAGTGATAGTTTTGAATTACAATGATACCATGACTCTGAGAATGTAACTTAAACTGTGAACATAAGATTTACTCTTTCAATTGAAATATTAGAAAAGCTAGTTGTCAATATACTGTTTCGTTTCGATATGTAATTTTATAGAAAAAGAAACTGATAATTTTCAAGCAGTAAGAGTAATAGGGCATTGGAACTAGTCATTAGAAAACACTATTATAATGCACTGAAGTCATTTGTTAAATCATTGATAGCCTAGTGGTTTGAACGTAAGTTTCCCGAATGGGAGGGAGATCGTGCGATAATTTTCTAAGTTTTGTGCGTATTTAATTAGAAACTAATCGTCACTTACTTTGGCGAAGGAAAACATAAATAGGAAACCTGCACACTTGAGAGTTACTCATGTTCTTGAATGTGTTTCACACACTATATTTGCCATATGGCCAATCCATACTTTACCTGCGCCCGGCAGTGGGTTCTGAGTTGTTACGAATGTATCTGAGTCATTTGTTATTGTCTCGTCAGGAAAAGCGTGAAGCCGTGGAGCGTGCGTACCGCGAGATGTACCTGGAGTGTGAGAGCAAGGCGGAGCGAGCGCGCGCCTTCACCGTCGGCACCAACCTGGTGTCGTTAGTGAGGCATGTGGACCGCGGCAGTGCGCTCGCTCTGCAGCACCTCGTCGAGAAGTGGGTCACCAAGGGAGACATCACGCCCGCACTTATACAGGTCACACACCGTTTAACATGCTCTTGATTTTGTCAGTGTAGCTCTTGTAATTACTAACGCCTCAACTAGCCTAGGTACTTTTCAAACCTGTGTAAACGACAATGTTAACATAAACAAAAAAGTTGCTACTCAAAGAACACAAAACCATAGAGTTCTGTATCCGTACGATTAGTTTAAGTGTAATGTTTAAAAATATATTTCTAGGTATTCTGGGAAATGTTTCTTAAGAAAATTGATGGAACCACAGACATGGACAGCTATGCGGCTCTGTCCCTGCTCGCAATGATAGCTAACGCCAAGCCGTCCGTCGCGCAGGCAAACATGGAACTCATACAAACCCACGGGCTGACCGCCGATTACAACTCCCGATGTCTAAGCGCTCAGATTCTTCTGTCGCTCGCCAAGAAGGACCAAAGATATCCAGCCGACCATCCGATATTCATCTCGCTGTTCGACAGTCTGATGGAAACGTACACTAAGTTTAATAAGTTCACCTCGTTTGCGGGACATTCGATAGATTTCGTTTACGCCGTCTGCGACACGCCTGAAGCTGTTTGTACTAAGCTTCTCGCAGCGATGTATAGTACAATAGAGAAGGAGACGGTGAAGGACGCCGACAACGAGGACGAAGGCAGCTTCCCCGCGGAGCTGCTGACGCGCTTCATATTTGTACTGGGACACGTGGCCGTGCAGCAACTCATATATTTGGATATCAACGTGTATAGCGAACTTAGAAGAAGAAATCAAGTAAGCCCGTCATCCTTTAAATTCAATGTTCTTTGTCAAATATTAATATCAATATTTCTTTAACAAAACAAATGCATACAGTCATAGAAGTTTACATGCGAAAACTGCTTCACATCATCAATAGATCACATTACATCATCATAGATGTTATAGACAAAGTTTTGAACACGTGGTAAAATTGTTTTACACCGCAGGAAAGCACCTTGCTCAAGGAGAACATCTTGCACAAGGAATAATGATCTCATGATGTGTGCCAAACCACATAACACATATATCTATAGACTTGTTTGACTCATCGTTTCAAATCGGATTATTCGAAGGTCCGAGAGGAACGTAAAGCGGAGGAGAAGCGCAAGAAGAAGGCGGGCGCGGCGTTCGCGACGCCGGCCAGACGCGGTCGGGTCGACGACCTGCGACGACAGACACTCATGAACGCCAGCAACGCATCCGCGTCGTCGCGCGGACAACGCGCTAATAGCGTCACCTCCAACAAGGGACCTTCCGTGAGTAACGCTACTTGATTATCGCTTCTTTGTTCGTTTGCTAAGGAGGCTTTATCGGGGACCATATAGAAAAACCGTAATGTAAAGCGAATTATGTGTCTACTCCATATATATAATTCCATTTCCAGGACATATTGTACGTTGAGTGTATTATATTCGCCGCTCCAACCCGTTGTGAATTATGCTATTTGCGTAATGCGTAGCTCGGGAAGGTGGTCCTCTTACATCTGAATTACGAAATGAAACTATTGTTACCATAGAAGTAAATTTCGGTACATCATTCTATTAAATTAGAACAGTGTGCGTAGAGAAGTGCTGTGGATCCAATTTAATATATTTGGAGCCACCTTAGGTCCGCGGATCACATGTTAAAAAGAAGTCAGGTGTGGAGTGTGAGCCGGTGGAGATGCACGCTAGCCACTCGAGTGCGTCCTCGAGGACACGACGCTCTGCTAGTGTCGTGTCGAAGATCACTTCGGTGGGTCCTACAGGATACATCAACATTATGTACATCATATCATCATCATCATCACAATGCATATAATAATATGTGCTAGTGTTGGGCTTTAGTCGAGTTTTGAGACCATAGTTCACCATGCTGGCTAAGTAGCAGATTTCACATAGCTTTGAAAATATTCTAGAGAATTCTTTACTACGTCGATTCCATCACTATGCTATCGATTTAAACCATGATTTAGTATTTAAGAGTAATTTTCCGTTGATTAGCAAATTATTTAAAGTAAATTTTATTACGTGTTGTGTTTTTAGCATGAACATTTAGTATTACTAAAAATATTGTATTCGTTAGTGACTTCGTATTATATTGTATTCTTAGTCAACTACGTCCATATTGTATAATGCAGATATTATACGAGTTACGTTAGTTTATTATTAAACTTTTTAAAATGAATTACATAATATATTGAGTTATTAAAGAAACTACGAGATCCCAAAATACGAAATTCGCAACTTTAGTACCTACTAGTAGAATAAGATATTGCGGTTTATTGAAAAGATATTACAATAGCACATGCAAAACAATACATAAACGGTATTACATAACATAATCCGCAAGTAAGTTTAAGGTACTTAAAGAGAAACTGCTAAAAAAAAAATTACTTTTATTTACTTTTTGGACATCAAGCTCGCCATTTGTACCGTAATATTTTATTGTGGTCAATAAAATTTTAAATAAATAAATAAGTTTATATAATATATGGATTAGACCAACACGACGATGACCGAAGAAGAAACGGGGCTCGAGGGCGCGGTGGCGGACGACGCGGACGCAGAGTACGTTCGCAGCGTGTGCGAGCGCGACATCGTCGGCAGTACGTGCGCGCTCGCTCGGTACGCGCCGCTGTTGCGCGCGCTACTGACGGGCGCACGCGGCCCGCCCACACTGCACGCTGCTGCCGCACTCACCTACACTAGGTACGTACTTACATAGCTGCTGGACATTTTGCCGTTGGCCCTACCGGCCTTTACAGATTCACGCGGACATAGAGGCGAGCTTGCAATGCTCAGGAAGAGAAGAACTTAAACTAGCGAAACGGAGGTGAAATCTCTTCGATAAAACACGGGCTGCGAGCGTCGCAAGTCCCAAGAGCAACCCCTGTAGGGTTTTCGGTAGTAGGTAAGTATGAACTTTTTTATAAAAGGATCCCGCTCACACATTGCGAAGACTATTTTTATACGCCTGTATCTCATTAGTACACGTGTAATGTATTCGAACCCAACTTATGTAGATAAAAATAAATAAAATAGATTCCGTTAACTATTCTGATGTTTCAGAAATGACTGTTTATGAAAATTAAACTTAAAATGTTCTGGGTAAATTGAATCATTTTTTACTGTGACTTAAATTGTATTATTATGAAAAAGTCAATTCCAAAGCTTTGTTACATTATGACAAGAAAACGGCGTCAAACTCATGTTAAAATTTTCGAAGCTTTGTTGCATTGTAATGTATTTTGTTATGTTTTACAGGTTTATGTTGGTATCCAGTTCAGTGTGCGAAGAAGGGTTACAGTTAATGATGACGATTCTCAAGCGGTCAAAGAATGTTCCACTGAGGACAAACTTGATTATTGCATTCGCCGACCTTACACTGAGGTTTCCAAACTTGACCCAGCCCTGGACTCATCACATTTATCACACGTAAGATATATTTTCAAGGTTTTTAAACGTACATAAACACGTGAGATAGACAAGATATTATTTGTTCAGTTGTGGGGAGAGGCGCGCCCTACAATGCAATTCGAACATGCATATCGATGAAAATTCTATCCGTATCCGCTCATTGTGTATGCTAGTACGGATATATAATTAATGCGAAGATTCCGCATATGCGAATAACCGCAACAACCAACAAAAGGTGAGGTGAATTGTTACAAGGTCAGGTGAATTGTTATAAGATGAGGTCAAACTTTACAAAGTCAGGTGAATTGTTGTGAGGTGAGGTCAATTGCTACAAAACCAGGTCAATGGTTACAAGGTCAGGTCAATTATTACAAGGTCAGGTAAATTGTTGCTAGGTGAGGTCAATTATTACAAGGTCAGGTGAATTGTTACAAAAGTGAGGTCAAAAGTTACAAGGTCAGGTGAATTATTACAAGGTCAGGTGAATTATTGCGAGGTGACGTATGAGGTACGGATTGTATGAGG
>DWPQ01002419.1:0-10638 GCA_018251795.1 Perichares adela | reverse complement strand
TAATAATACATCTACAGTAATGAGAGTAAATATTTTAAGTTACGAAGTACATTATTAAAACGTTACAGATTTTTTATAACACTATAATTAATATTAATTATAATTATAACACGCAGTATATAGCCTGGGATTACACTTTCCCCGTTATATAATTAAAATAAATAATAATAGCTCTTATATATATTTAATAGTAAAAATATTGTAATTTTATAAGTGTTGTATACTGTAATTAAATATATAACGAATGTTTAAATCATAATTACAATTTATACATCATGTAATTGCCATAGTCTTGTTTCTATTACATAATTATACAACTATAATTATTTCATGAAACAAACTCAACCAATATACCATCAGAAGTTGTCCATTCCTAGTACCGATGTATAAATATAATATACATAATTGCACTGTGAAAATTAGAGTGACGCAACTCAAAATTCATGTAACTAACTATATATGTGAATGCTACACCGATATATGTAACCCACTTGGTACTGTACCGTTTATATGTACATTTGTATATGTGGACAGATCATATGACAATAATATATAACGAAATTTTCAGTATTTTAACTTTTGTAATGTAATTTTTTTTAAGAAAATAAAATTATTTTTGAAAAAAAAAAATTTCATTTTATAATTTTCAAAATTCAGAGCTATTTGCAAAATACTTGTTTAATAGATTTAACGTTTTTTATATATATATTTTTTTTCTAAATAATAAAATATTTTTGAATTTAGTCACTAACATTCTCAGTGTGCAGTATATATAAAATATATGAAAACTGAATTTCCAATTTCATTTATATAAAAATGTATCACCGAAATGTTTGTACACACATAACTCCCAAACGACTGCACCAAATTGGATAAATCTTTATTTTATGTGTTCGTTATTGTCTAGACCAGGGGTTCCCAAACTTATTTTGTATACTGCCCATTTTGAGAATAAATTATTATTTACCGCCCCCATTTTATCACCTACTTAAAAATCAATGAACTTCCGAACGCCCCCATTTTCCCGGGTCTCTTACCGCCCCATTTTAGGCCTGCAGCGCCAACAAATGGGTCGTATCGCCCAATTTAGGAAAGGGTGATTTATAGGTTTGTATAAAAAATATAAAGCTATTAAAACAGCCACATCAACACGTGGGTAACTAATTAAACATATACAAGAGCTACACGAATAAGCTACATATAGACATATATAAAAATATTTTTTAATAACTACATCTAAACATATCTAAGCTATCAGAATTGGTGTTTCAATACCTACAGTGGACGATTCGCTTTCGCGGGCTTTTATACACTAAAAGTTATATAATATATATTTTTTAATAATTAATAATTATACAAAGACAAAATATAACCGAAAATATAAAGTTGCATTAAGGCACATACAATTTAAGCTTTCCTCGTTACTACAGCGCGGATATACTAACTCAGGCAACTTCAGTGGACGCCACGTTCACTAAATTGCTACAAAATAAAAAAAAAATCACATCAAAATAGCTACACGACGTTATTGTTATACAATCTGTTATTAATTAATAAATCATGCAAGTATATATATTTTTAATTGGTTTAATTTTTGACAATTTCGTTGCATGACCTTACAACAAAAACTAAATAGAAGTATTTTACGTTACAACTGTACTCATGCCAACCACCTTTATTTAAACTTAACCTTAGTCGATTAGTCCTTAGTAAATTAGTTTTCAAAATCATTCCACATACCTATACCTAACGTATTGTATAATTATATGCAATAATAATAATAATAATAATGTATATTATATACACTTAAATAACTGTCTATGGCACTTTTTTTGTATATTCATAATTATACCTCCGGAGCTGCGTGTAAGGGATTAAATGCGACAAAAACCGGTTAATAACGGTGCCGTAACCGGTATTTTGTAACCTGTCAAAAACCAAAACACGTTGTATTGTTACTTTGTGACACAATATTTTATTTTCAACAGTCCCAATTACACTTCGCCCCTCGAAACATATACAAATACTATAATATTATATCTAAACAATATATTTATTTTTAACGGTAAAGGCACAGTTTGTAAATAAATACGATTCTCTTTAATGGCACGCTCGGCAAATAGTTTTTTTTTTTTTTAATTTTTATATATTACCATAATTTCTATTCACATTAAAAAAACGACTGTAAGTGTATAATTTTTTTTTTTATTTTCACGTCAAAAACACTGCAACAACTTTCTAAGTAAACAAAGTCGTTGATAAAAAATATGAGAATGATTGAAAGTTAGAAATATTTTTATGTTATTTACACAATGTTTTTTAACATCAGTGTGTGAAAAAATCTACATATTATTATTTAATTTTCTACAAAGGCATCGCGGTTACCTTCCTTAAAGAGACATTTAGCACTTCGAAAACTTTGCAGGCCAGGGGTATTTATTTGCGAAAAATAAATCTTGTATATAAATTATAAATCTGTTTCTTTTTAATAACTGACTAATGAGCAGACCATCTGATAGTAAGGGTTCACCATCGCCCGTCTGTGACATATGAATCTCCAACGCGTTGCCAATTAGCGGAAAAACCGAAAACCTATGATTTGGATTTTCAATAATACTTTTATATTTAAACCAGTAATTGAAATCCCTTTTAATATAAAACCCCGAGCTACCCCTGGCCTTAATAAATTCCATATAAACACCAATAATCTAAACTTGAATAGAATTTCAACAATATAAAATTTAGAATAATTCCATCGAGGCACCGGCTGGCACTAACGCTAATAATAATCTTAGCACCGTACGTGAATCGTATCGTAAACTTAAACCTAACGACACTCTTGCGATTTCTTTAAAACAAAAAAAATTTTCGAGGGTAGAATCACAAAAAGTAAAATTTACCATCTCCCAAACTACAAAACCAATTAAGTACTAATTTTATTTTAAAAAAAACCGCATAATAAAAATTTAACTTACGAAACAATCACTAATCTTTGAATATCTAAATCACAAGAGTGTACCTACGTTTTAGAAATACCGTCTAAAAGTGCACTTTTCGAAGCTAACTTGAAACTATTAAAAGTCTTGACACATAAAGCGTTACAAAAAGCGACACATCATAACCAAGAGATCAAACCTTAGAAATTGCCAAACTTCTTCGTCACAGTGGAGCTGGTCTCCGACTTATGCGAGCTGGTGGTCACTGACTTGCGTTCGATCGTCTCCGAAGTGATCGTCTGCTTGGAGAACTTCTTATCCATGCTGTCGATCTCCTTAATCAACTCCGAAGGCTTCTTAACCTTCGTAACGCTGCTGGTAGCCTGGTAGTCGGACGATTGGAACTCCGAAGGACGCATGAACGAGCGGCTTGTGTCCGAACTCATTTTCGACTCTAGCGTGTTGAATCTAGAGTCCAATGTGCTGTATCTCGACTCGTTGTCGAACGATTTCGATAGCTCGTCTATCCCTTCGAGCTTGATCGGTTCATATTTCGTGTTCGTACTCGTCATGTTGACTGGGGATGAGCTGTAAATCTTCGTAGTGGTTATCTTTTGTGTCCCGTTTGGTATTTCCTTGACCTCTGTCATAGTTTCTTCCATGAAGTTTGGTCCGCCGTAGCTTTGCACGTCCTTGCCGTACGGGGAGGATATCCTTTCGAATTCGGGAGTCGGTGCCTTCACCAGATCCATGGTTTTTGAGTAATCGAACTCTGATCTATCGAATTTGGACGGTGTCGAAGTTGTGAACGGAGATTTGACTTCTTGTCGAGTCTCCGTCTTTATAAACTCTGTTTTAGGGTAGCTCTGGTAGGATTCGCTCTTGATGGTATACTCCGAGTGTTTGGTCCCTCCGGGGATAGCTTCGGTCGACTTCTGGTGCTCGGTGAACGTTTGCCCGACGCCATCAAACGGAGATTTGGGTGTCGTTGGCTTTTTGAGAGTGGAGTAGATAGGTTCGGTTTTCTCGTCAAACTTCAGATCTCTGGCGTTGAATTTGGGGCTCATCGGCGCCGGTATCTTCGGTGCATCGTATCCGTACTTCTGCTCCTGCTTGGTGAACTGTGAACTGTACTGGCTCTGGCTAGACTCAAACCGCTGCTCCTCGGTTTTGCTAAACTCAGTGTTGATAGGTCGCGGGGTGTCGTACAAGCGCGTCTCGTAACTGAAAACGTATCGCCATTGCTGATTACACCGATGTTAGTGGTAATAATATCATTGTAATTGTAATTTTATCATCCCCACGAACAAATGCGGACATTAGCACCCACACCGACATGCAACATGCTTTAGGGCCTTTCGCAAATGACTCATCGAAACTTCACAGTATATTAATGTGTACAGAATACACGTCATTATCCAGCCTAATTTTGATTTTATCCCAATAATTACACAAGCAGTTATAGAGTAAGTCTCATAAGTTACATTAAGCGCGAGTAGCCTATCATACAGATAATTTTATTTGATTATATATTTTATTAAGGCGTATGTTATTTCCTTGTACTATGAATATTCTACACGCAAGTATTCTTTACTAAAAGGAATTTCTCTGACTGTTTATGGTAAATATGCGAATATCCTGTCTGAACTCCTAAAACATTTAACATATTTGCGAGAAGGTCTGTAATAGTACTAAAATTATAAGATGACGTGCTGATCACACACGATCTAATGTATCATCGCTAACGGAGTACATTACGAAGACCCAATGAGTCATTGCAAAAGACACAAGTCATATCTCACTCTGCGTCATCCGAATTACGATTTTAGCCACTAGAAAACAGTTCTATTTGTGAGCGTTGACAGGAAAAGGTTATTGACAAGACACACAATGATAGTTATGAGTTGGATGTTAGAACGTCGCACGAGTTCCTTTGCACAGTGATATCCTCCTGACCGGAGAGTTGACATTATTTTTAACTGCAAAAATCTTGCACATGGTGGATCGTTTTTGTGCTGTTTCGGGCTGTTGGTTTTGGGAATGAAACGCTGGCAAATTGATTGGTGGTATGCGAATGGTGTAATCTACCCAAATGGCTTTCGAAAGTTTGTTACATTAAAAATAAAACACACACACACAACGCACTGCGAGAACGAAAATGAGACAATTCTACAAGTCTATGTTAATTGAACAAGAATTATATCAGTTTGTGAAAGCATAGTAATATATTTTTTTAATTTAACTATCCGTAAGATGAAAGCATAGTAATAATTTCTTTTTTTTATGTATGACAAGTTAGTGTTTGACTAAGATTCCACCTGAAGGTAAGTAGTAGTAGATGGTGAACCTGTAGTCTTAGATGGTGAAACGCACTACCTTACTAAAAGCCTATTCACTCTTGCCTTGAAAACAATCGTGTTATAATCGAACAGAAATTAAAAAAAATATTCTGTCACATATTCATTTAAAAAGGTAACGGCATTTTTACGCAGAGATTTAGTGTCTTACAAATGTTCCAATAATTTCTAACAAGACATAAATATCCTGACTCATTTTCATTCTCACGGTGCTGTATTTCAGTACTGAAACTCCCAGAACCCTGACACAGACAATTAGACAACACAAATCGAGTACAAACATTCATCTGCCACACAATTATCTTCATTTCCCGGAAACAAACCAGTAACGGCTCGACTCAGAATTCCCTGAGCTAAGGAGTACGTTTTTGTACTGACCATGGGATACTTACTTTTAACTATTAAATTGATTGAATGACGTCACAAATGATTCAATGATTCGAGTATGTAACCCAACATAACGGCCCTTTAAACATCAAATGTAATTTCCGACACAGATGACCTCCCAAATGTACCTAATGGACACATTCAACTTTGAGTGACAACACAAAATGATTTAATGAGAACCGTCGCCTGGTCTTTGTATATGTTAATGTATTGTATTTATGTATGTATAAGAGTATGTGTTCATTTATTTTGAATCGCTGCACTATAGATCTTCATTCTATTTAAAATGGATTTTATGTACTAATACAAGAATACGTCTCGATTACGATACGAGATCGTTAATTTCGTATTATTACGTTGTGTTGTTAAATTCCGTGTTACGTACATATAATTTTTTCGATCGCCGTATTCAAACACTTTTTTCACTCAATTAACTTGGCCCTGCTGCCTCATTTGGGGCTATACACCCACTTTTTCAGCCGAATCTATGCGACCAATATTCTAACTTCGATCGATATAACCCGTCTCCTAACTCGGATCTATGTGTGAATGGCTAAGATAAATATAACGAAAAGTTTTAACGTCTTTTTAACTACACCTTGTGAAACGCCTTAGTGTAAACATGTAACCTAACCAGCCGATCCATTCCCAAACCGTACCCGCGTAAACCACAATGGTATGAAAAGTACCCCGGTGCATTAAAAGTGACCATTACCCATCACGAGCCATAGCTGTCTTCGTACTTAAGTAGCGACACGCGGCGCGGCGGGGGCGGCGGCGCCGAGCGCTTGTAGTATATCCTCTCGGGGACTTCGCCCTCGTTAACCAGATACGCCGTGCGCACCTCCGGCAGGTGCAACGATTTCACCGTCACTGTCTCCTCGGTCATGCTCGTCCTATGTTACACCCGCATGCAGGTTAGGGGGACAGGGGGAGGCGGAAGGGGAAGAAAACAGATTATACAAAACATTACACAGTTAATAGTATCAGGCGTTATATACGCTGTTATTTTTAAACTACTATGCGACAATATGACCGACCGAGATATATTGATGACTGACATAGATAAAAATTACTATTGATACTCAATTCAATGTTGCAAAAACATACATTTATAAAAAAAAGTTAACTCATATTAAACATCCATAACTATTGTAATCAATAGGATTATAATTGAACCGACTGCTGTCATCTTGACGTTTCGACTTGCTATCTATGCTGTCAGATATCTTCTTATTTTTATGTCAATTGCCGGCAAATGAGTCGAGCCACTTGATAGTAAGTGGCCACCGTTTCCCATTGACCTCAGCGACATCAAAGACATCAGTGATGCAAGAGAGACCCGCTTAATATAAAACATATGCAAAATAACCTCAAATCATACGATAAGGTGCGTTATACATGTCGATACATAAATACATCTTGGTCGGGCCGGTTGTCAGTACAAGCTACACAGGTAAGGTTTGTTGTATCGCTAGTTAATTGTCGCAACGTTTGCTTGTAACGAATATATACAGAAATCGATTTTAAAAATAAAAAGATGAGTCTGTAATCCTAACCATTACTCTGTCGTACAAAAGATACCTAATTACAGCGAGAATTCTTTAGTTATGAATAAAAAGATTCCACAGTGATTCTAGTTCAAACTCATGTGCAATTAATTAAGATGACATTAAAAAATAAAGCTTACCTACTCGCCTGTGCAATCTCTAGTATATTGTATATTTTTTTTTACTATATTTCAATTAAAGAAAATGATAATTTAGAAAAAAGAATTCAATCCCAAACCAACCTGACAGAAACTTACAATACGAACCACTGAACAGTCAGATAAAATCAAATTCGTTAGTAGCAAACGCACCGACAGAAGACGTCAGATTACCTCATGCTAGACAGAGAAAGGTATAGAGTAGGCGAGGTAGAGAAATACAAGTTTAGCTAGCTGCTCATGTACAGAACGATGCTTCGGCCGGACAAAACGCGTATGGACAAGCGGCAATGACATCAACATTATATATATATACAGGGTCGATAAGATCGCAGCGGATCGCGACTTACTTATGCGTCATCGTTCTGTCATTTCTGGATGTTTTGTCGCTGCAAAGGAAATATTAATTGAATACCTACATTATTACTAGTATCTAGTACACAGAATATAATTACTAAGCACGTGAGGATAGAGTTCGGCGTATTACAAAAGACTTAGAAATTTACAAGTCGGACACATTTTCAACATTTGGACGCGAGTGTGGGAGAGCGTGGTCGATCGACTAAACATTAACGAATTGTACTGATTTATAATACATGGAGCGTGGTCAACGATGGTACATAGGTATTATCACGTCAATGTTTTTACTTAATCACATAAATAAAATATTTAAGTGTATAAATGACCCTTTTCCAAAACGGTAGTAGAGGCCAAAATTTACTTGCATAAGTGTATCAGTGATAACTACATGAATAAATTATTTTGAAAAAATAATGCCCATAGTTCACCACGCTGATCACAGGCATACCAAGTTTAGTTTAAAGAAAATGTTGAATATCTGCCGTATAAAAAACAAACTTATGAAATAAGACACAAGACACATTATTCAACATAAGTAATAATATATCGAGAAAATTATTAAAAATTAATAGGAGCGGGTTAAGGCCTTAATCCACCACGCTAGTCAAAAGCATCCAAAGATATTTTAACAGAAGAATAGTATGTTGAAAATCCGCCATACAGAAAACCAACTTATGAGATAAGACACAAAGACATTATTGAAAATAAATCACAATATGTGACACTGTCAAAACGAAAATGACTTAAGACACAAACTATTCGAACACTTAATTGTATAAGTTGAAACCGAATTTATTCAACAAATAATTAATTAGCTCTTTAATTCATAAAGATAAAACTATTAGGCCGAAACACTTGTGTACATTTATCTAATTTCCAAACAACAAACCGTGTGTTAAGTCAATTTCATTCTCTAAGTGTGTGTCGTGAACATATTTTAAACAAAGCCATGCGCGTATAAAACCTATAGCTCAGTACTTTGGCTACAGTAGACTTGTTATCTAAGTTAATATCGGCTTACAGAATGAGTTTAGGACACGTAAACAGGAAACTGTATGAGATAGGCAACATCACGAGATCGTAGAAATAATGGAGACACAACTTTTGTTCACATTAAAATGAACCATAAATCCGTCACGTACGATTCAAATTAATAATCCAAAAGTTTGTGTCTTTAGTCATTAAATAAACGAACCTAAATTTGACATATTTATTTAATAAACAATTTCTGCTATCTCATGATGAATTTCTGCAGAGGTTTATTAATAACAATTTTTTATTATTTTCATGTAGAATTTTAAATACAATTTTTAAAGGAATTTAGACGTTTTTATATTTTAAATTTATTTAGACACATCGAAAAATCGCAGAGTAATAAAATTTCGTAAAAAATTATTTAGAATATTCGATAAATTTAAGGCGTTGAATACAAATAACTTTAAACATTTTCTAAACATTCAGTATATTTTTTTAAATTTTTATATAATTTTTGTGAGGCAACACTTCATATAATTAATATTCAAATTAAGCTTTAATTAATAGAACCACGATATATACACAGGCACGGGTCATAAGATGTGAGTTAAGGCACTTTTATTTTATTTATTATTATAATTAATAATTATTGTAATTACACGAATAATAATTATTATTTAGTTATCATCTGCGTTGTCCGGGCAGCGTGGAGAAAGGCAAAAGTTTGATTAGAAATGGCATTTAAGATTATAATGTTAAATGATAATTACTTTGGTCGTTCAGAGATTAGTTAAAAAATCGTATCTTACATGTATACTAATATTATAAATGTGAAAGTAACTGTCTGTCTGTGACGCGATCACGGTCAAACCGCTGAACCAATTGTGATGAAATTTCATATAGAGATTGAATTGAATTGGATTGAAATTAACTAGACTTGACTTGAATTTCTTCGGATAAAAATAGGCCAAATTTTTCCCATTTTATTTTTGTTTTTCCAGGAATTTTATATTCTACAAAAAACGTTTTCCTGGTCGAGTTGCCGCTTTTCCGCGCAGAACAAAGTCTGCCGGGTCAACTAGTAATACATATATTTTTTACGGTGCCTTTACATTATCAGACGATATACGAAAACATATTATAACAAACACTAAATATTAAGTAAAGCTTACCACAATAAATTATTGAAAACTGCATGTAAATCGGATAAGCAGTTTCTGAGATTAGCGTGCACAAACGCACAGACAAACATCTAAAAAATCTAAAAAATACTGTTTTCGGTTCTATTGCGTTGATAAAGTTCCTAATCTTTTTTTTTTTCATATATCTTCTATATAGACAGCGATCTGTTACATTTTTATTATATGTATTGAAATGTTTTCTATAGAGACGACCCCATAGCCTAGTTGGTAGTGACCCTGCCTGGGAAGCGAGAGTTCCCGGGGTCGATCCCCAGCTGTGGCAGATATTTATGTGACAGATATTTGTTCGTGTCATGGGTGTTAGTGATGCGTTTGTATTTTCCATGACACACGCGACACAGGGAATCCTAGTGCGGGGGTATGAGTGTGTTAGCGTTTAAACATATCTAAACAACCGTATGTCCTTATCATAATTAATACAATGTCTCACGAATCCTTCAATAATACAATATTATGTAAACAACTCAACTAATCTCTGAACGACCAACACACATGAACCTACACTACATGACCAGCTTAAACCTCAAACACTCACCGTGTGGTAAAACCTTCGTAGCTCTGCTTGGGCGTCTCCCGCGTCTCCTCCTGAGGCCTGAAGCTCGAGAACGTCGGACTCTGCACCGTGTACTGCTTCTCCTCCCGACTCTGGTGTCCGTTCGACTGGTACGCGCCGGCGGTGGGGGCGAGGGGGGAGCGCGGGGAGCGCGGGGAGG
>DWPQ01002418.1:0-10639 GCA_018251795.1 Perichares adela | reverse complement strand
AAAATTATATTATTATTATCTTCGATTTACTCAATATGCTCTATATGGGGACTATTTTTCAACCGACTTCAAAAAAGGAGGACTTTTGATTTTATTTTCTGCGCATTAGTCTGTTACATGAAGCGCTTGACATCTGACACTCGACGACTGGACTACTCGTCAGCCCCAGTCGGAGTTTAGCTCTATATAATGATCAAAATGCAGTTTTAAGTTTCAGTTTTTGTTGGTTCATGTGGTTGGCTCGAACTGGCGCTGACTACCACCGCGATATATTATTATGTAACTATATGTTTGGTGTAGCCACGTGCTCAGTGCGACATTATTGCTGTTATCAACAGTTCGATTAATTCAATACTGTTTACCGACGCCAAACTACGCTCAAACGCACAGATTATTCCTGTACTTATAGAGCGAGACGGAGGATGTGACGCGAACGTGTCGGAGCGAGACCGACGCGGTGGGAAGAGCGCATAGCCGCATACGCATCGTGTTTTTTTGGGTCAGGGGTTCAGTGCTCGCGAATACAGTTAGGGCTGCCGCAACACAAATAAACTTTTATGGTTAAAACACAATACATTTTAAAATTGGATGTAACGACGTCCAAAGTTTGCGATAAAAACTACATATTTATTTTAGTCACTCGGTAACATAGTTCCTTCGGATTACTTCCGATAACATTTACGAAATCTACTAACGACAGTTTACATAAAACATGAACAATCACGAAATCATGCAGGGGTTCAAGGGCCTGCATTTGTTCTCGAGTACGTGTCGAGCCGCGCTCATGCTCCCAGACCCCCAGTTGTAGCGAACGGTATACGGTTTAACGATCTGAATGGGTTGGGCTTAAGCAGTCAGCCCTACGTCGGCACATACGTTGCAACAATTTCCAGTGCATCTGCACGCATCTGCGGCGCTGGTGCTACACGGAGATATTCCTGGACGCGGCTGCCTCGCCCCTCGCTGCTGTCTGATCCGATTGATTACAGATTGCTTCTTCTACGCATATACTCGCTAGCTCTGCCTACGTGCGCTACAAGACCCCGCGGACCGGCTGACATAGCCTTTTTTTACGTGGTGGCACGTGGTTTCTTTCATGGATACGCAGGCGCCCGAAGGAGCGACTGGTTATGCCGGACTTTTGCCGGCTAAACCCCACAGTGTTTCCTCTCGCACCGTATGGCGGGAACACGGTGATCGCTTTCGTATACATCCGCGAACCCGCCGGTGCCTGGCCGCTTGCGCAGTCCTTCACAACATGGAGCAAGGAGTTCCCCTCCAACCGAAAGATGCGCTGGGAACACCCAAGCGCGCCTTACCTCCTCGGCCCCCATCCGCAGGACGACGAATCTCCTCGAGAGCGCCGTCCAAGGGCCGTGAGCATGGGCAAGCCAACACCTGCGAAGCTTTCTACATATCGCAGGCATAGACGTCCCATACCCTACGGCGGATCTGATCAACCGCTAAACGGCCGCAGAGGACAGGGAGAGCGGCAACGACACACCGAGACTCCTCTCCTTCCGCGACCCTCCTGGTTGCAGGGGACAGAAAACTCCGTCCCCCGCACCCTCCCTTTGACGCATCTAGAGCGGGCCCATCTCCAGGCCCACTCCGAGCGTCCCCTCCTCGGATTCCTTTTAGCTTCACCGTGGGTGACCAAGCCAAGCTACTGAGCTCCCCCATCGCGATAAGATTGGAATCTATCGGGGGAGTGGCTGACATAGCCTCGAATAGATGAGTGGGCTTAATCCAGGTTTGTCTGGAAGAACGGGACGGCGACATCACCGTACCTGGTAATTCTCATTGAAACAAAACGATGAAAGCGACTCGTCATACAGATTTAAGAGTTTTCGCAATAGTGACGCTTGTATGAGACGCGAGTACCTATTGCATCAGAACATAACATTGGCATGTTTAACATTTTCATACGTTACTATTTTTCCACCTTTTCGACACGGCGGTAAAAGTAGAAAATAATGTAAATTGACAAAAAATCTAATTCAACCTGAGCGTGGACAAAGTCTTGTAGTTGTCCATATTTCAAATTGCCAAGATTTACGTGATATCATTAATCTTGTCATGAAAAAAACAAGGAAGAAATTACAATTGAAATGCAATACCTTCGTCAATGAAAATAGATACAACTTATGGGATCAATGGCACGCACACCCATACGCCAATTCAGATTTTTCTGGTAAACTCACCGAAGTCATTGGTTTTAGCGAGCGGCGTGTATTATTCTGGTACGGTTAATATTCCTGCCCGCGAAGCCGTTGTCGATAGATTCGCAACTCTTTCCTTTTGCTATAAAGATCCAGTTTAGGTAGCGGCGCTACATGCAGCTGTTCAATAAAATTATGATTGCACTGATGCAATTCCGATTGATACAAATGGCAGTTTTATTGACCGAGAAGATAAAGCAAAAAGCAACACAGTTGAGCAAATATCACCTTTATGACGATCGAGTACTGATAGTTTGCATGTCCGGAGCTCTGTGCCAACAGATCGCCCAGTCAACGCCTCTACAGGATTTGTCTGTAAACCACCGGTCATTAATAATGCCACGTGATGAGTGTAGTCGTTTCTTTTATACATTATACCAAATTTACGTAGTGCGATAGGTACTTATCGGTAATTAAGAGCTAAACGTGTTAGTTACGTACGTCCTACGGTACCTTTATATGGAAAGTTTGTTGCTCTTCACGTGTTACACATTACATCATTTTATTTTGAATGTACGAGTACAATGATTAGAATGTTATTTGACCGGCATATAACGTATCTTCTCTTTGATGACAAAACACTCTTCATTAATGCTAGATAAATACGTAAACGAATGAATTAATCAAATTCAAAGCAAGTTTATAATTTCAGTTCGAAATTACGTTTCAGGTTGTACACGTTGTGAACACTCTGTCACTCTGTGTATGTATTTATGTACGAGTATGTGAGTAGACGAGAGACTAACGCGAGCAGATGTTCGTGAAGTTATCGGATCATTAAAAGCACAGCGAGCTCTGTTACCGAGTTACCGAGGGACACAAATACATAGAACGAAGGCAACCTGTTCCGCGTGCTACACTACGTACACAACGACCAATTCTCCCATCGAGACATCTTCAGGCCGCACATGTGTCACCACACACCACACACCACACACCACACACCACACTTGCAGCCCAGCTGGTGTTAATTGCTCGTGACGTCAGCCACCCCGTGGTGCGTGACGAGTTCTTACAGAGTTGCTTTGACGTCCACTACTGATTATAAATAACACAGAACGGATCACTTTTTTATGTCGTAATACGTTTAATAGCTTTTGTTTGAAATGTATCAGAACGGTTTTCTTTAGTGTTCGGTTCTGTATCGTGGTTGTGCTCGGGTAGTTCAATTTCCGTTTCTCGCACACTCTTGTTCCTATTATCGTCTCCATACGATACATACCTATATTAAAATCGTCGCGGTGCCGGTGGTAGGTACGATCCAAGTGTTGTCAGCGAATCACCTCCCGTAGTGACTGCGGTGAGTGTGTACATTCAACAAACAACGATGTTAAACGGTCATCACCACCTTTAGACGTACGTGATGGTACCTCTCGGTCGCGTCGCCGGCCTCCAGTAACAGAAACACTTAGTTAACACCATATTATGTACGGTACAAAGTTGCAACTAAACAAATTCCTTCAAACGTGAAATAGATATGTAGTTATATTATATCAACTGTGAACTAGTAGGTCGACCGTCGACAATAGCTGAAGGTGTCCGCCGTCGCCCTTCGTGGAGGAGACCTGCGCGAGCTGCAAGCGACACCTCCCGCCACCCCTCGCCTCCCGTGCCCCAGCTGTTGCTCTCCCCTATCGATCGTGGTCAAAATTATAGTACTCAGATTACACATTTTCTAAAATTCATGTATGTCTTGTAGTCTGTAATTAGACCTGTATACTTAAGGCTCTGTAGGCATTTGCCGGTAAGCGATTAGAAGTCGGGAATGCGAGCGACATTATTTCCTGCATTCATTCCAAATTATCGAGTGTCATGTATCGGACACTGGGTTCAGTGAGGGATGGCAGCGGATGGCACCGGCTTAGCAATACTGTACAGCTTGTCTGAATACAAACTTCAGAGATTAAGAATAGCGCAGCGGTCAGATTGCGCGCCGCGGTTACAATACGAACATGCGTTATGGTCGGTATCGTCATGTCGTGAGTATCGTGACCGTTGCAAGGAAATGTTAAATTACTTTAATACGTTTGTATACGGCCGTAGCAAGTGAGACGTCGTCGTCAAAATTGTAATCAATTGTCGTCCTCCAGCCTCCACTAGCTACGCACGAAATCTAGCGATACAAAACTTTTCCGCCAAGTTTATTTAATGGACTGTGGCTTCTGTTCCCCTGATATACGAGTTGCATCGAGCGCAGGTCTAACGTTGTCGAGGTTGCGCGATCAAAATTGAGAAACAATTTGGATATTTCTGATACGGCAAAATGAAATTTACAGCTTGCGAAATAGGGGCGGCGGCGGAGACCTTTTCCTCCGCTTATCCCTTAATTTCCGTCCCCGAAGGACCGAGTGGAGGTCTTATTTATAGAGGTCGGCACAGATAATATTATTAGATACAACTGGTACATGAACATCCTGCGACCGACAGATACGTATAGTGTGGAACCACCGTCACCTGCGCTAGGCTCCCGGTGACATTTGACATTTGAAATGATTTTTTATTAAATGATATTTAAATCTTCTATTTAGCTTTCAACTTGAAACAATGTGGTTATACAAACAAAACGTTCCCTAAACACATTGAAACAGTAACACTTTCACACACGGTAGCAACGAACAATGAAATGTTGTGAACGTAGTTGAAATAGAACTGACGTACAAAATTAAATGTAACTATTAAGTCAAAAGCAACATATAATAATATGTAGTATACTTATGTGTGTGTGACGAGCCAGGTGTCCTTAAATGTAAGTAGGTCGCGTGGTTCAGTGACACACACGACGACTGTAACTGGACATTGTGTACGCCGGGCTAGTAACGCTTCCCGGGAACATACCCCTCGGCCCCCGTCCCGTACACACCTCACACACACGTAAAGGCCCGTGTTCTATACGGCCGCCACAAGGTATTCCCGCGCGAGCGGCCATCTCGCCACGACATCCTCCTCAGGGCGACGTCCCAAGCCGAAGTTCGAACCCCACAGCGGCTCTCCGCTAATTTAAGTTGTTCTCTGGCTGAGCATTCCCCGATCGCCTCTCTGTCAGCGCGAAGCTGTAAAGGCCGCTAGGGCCAAAGGCCGAATGTCCATCAGAAACAAACAAACAGCTTCATATTCAATAACCTCCACCTCCAGTCGTACAGAGCAGCGCCATCTCTCCTACGTCAATGTTCAGATTGCACTAAACAAAATGATTCTATTGAATGAATTCCTTGTGTTTCTGTATTTCGACCATCGATTATTGAGCTTCTTACTGAGCGTCAATATTCCGATTACGTTTTGGGAAATTTGAACTCGTCGAGGTTGTGTTATAATGTAAAAAAATATATGATTATTCTATTATAAAAAGCATTATACGGGTACCTATCCTATCCTACCTACACACACAAGCACAACGCCGTACACTATAAATATCGTGGTATTATATTATTTTGATGAGCGTTAATACTAGTCGATGACGTCACAGCTCGATGCCACCGGCCACGGCACACGACGAGCGCAGCGTTCGCTATACGAACCGTGGTGCTGAGCGGTTCGGAGCGGCAACGTCGCATGCTCGCTTCCTTTCGCGCAGTATAGCATCAGCTTGGCATTGGAAGGCCGCGTTATCAATACTTTCCAGTTGAACAAGTACGTAAGTAAGGTTTATAACGATGGAACTGAACACGAAGGAGTGTCGGGAGCGGCTAATAGACGAAGTGAAGAGGTATCCCGTGCTGTACGACACGAATCACGAGAACCATCGCGATATTGACGTCAGAGACCGCTGCTGGATGGAAATATCGGAACGGATGGGAGCCAACAGTGAGTACCTTATGTGAATAGTCGTAAAGGTCACAATCAGTCTCACAAAACACACCCACCAAGTTCATACAAAATAATCTTAACTTGTTGGTAATAAGGTTCATATTTCGGTGGATTATGTAAGAAGAATAAAATATTCGTAACTTCACTTTCGCATACGAACGTTAGCAACTTATGGAATTTCAGCTTTATTCCTTCTTCATTTTCGTAATACTTTTGACAGAGAACAGAACGGTTTTACAGGTATACATTTATACTATACCTAGGGATCGAAAACTTGATCACTGAGTTATAAACATAACTGAAAAATATTAAAATAATTTAGTTGAATACAATTGTTATTATTTTTAAATAACTTATTGTTTATTAAAGGGTCCTGTTGCTTGTGTAAGTCATTAGTGTAATTGGCGAGGGCATGTGATGGGTGTAGGGAATGTAGGGACTGCAGGGGACTCGTTACATGTTCAGGTCAGCACGTGTGGAATGTCACCAAGTATTTCAGTGTCTGTCAGTGTCTCACTGGGCGCACCAAACACCGACTTATAACATGCTACTGTAACACTAATTGCACCACGACGTCACTGCATGATCCGTAAATTAAGCGGAACATATTTCATTAATATGGGTTACCGGTGTGTACTGTACAGACTGTAACTTCTGTCACGTGACCGCAGTGTTATCACTTTCTGGTTCCAGGTGAGGTGTTGAAACGCGAGTGGAAGATCCTGCGAGACTCTTTGCGGCAGAGCATGAAGAAGAACAGACGCGGAGCGACCACGAAGGCCGGCGTACCCTGCAAGAAGTGGCGGTTCGAGAGTCGCATGGCGTTCATACTTCCCTACATGACTGTGCGGAGGTGACTACCGGCCACCGGCTCCTTAAATACGTATTATTGTGCGCCGGCAAGTCATATATAGGTGATATTTTATGATACCTGCCACTGACTTAACCGGCAGTTTAACTGGTTTGTTATTCAAAATTTTGAATCAATCTGACGTCCAAAATGGGTAAAAATCGATTTCTAAAATTCCATAGTAGATATTTTATACATACGTAAATACAGGTCAACTAAATTTAAGCATGGTTAAAAATAAGGCCATTGTGTACTAGTATTAAATTTCGTAATATGTATGTATAACATTATTTGTTTTAGGAAGTATCGGCAGTTGAAAGACAGCATCAAAACTGATGAAGCGGAGGTCCAGTCTGAGCCGGAGCAGGAGCCAGCCGCGTGGAGCTCCGGACAGCTGTGCGACCAGGACGCCCTCGATTTGTTCTTCGCCAGCGCCTGCCAGAGCACCAGGCGCCTGCCGCGGAGGTACCAGTACCTCGTCAAGAAGCAGATCCTGGAAGTTCTGATGAGGGTCGAGGATGAATTCGAGAACGACCCCGGAGATACCAAAACTGATGTATATAAATCTTAATATTTATATCTTAACATACGAAATCGAGTGAAAATGTGAGTCAAAGCAGATTTCAGGTCAGTGACAGTTAGAGAGACTAGTACTACTTAGTACCTATATGAGAACCAACAACACACCTACATCAACAACTAATTGTTGTGTGTACTTTATATTACATTAACATATATGAAAAAGGAATATATTTATGATATTATAGCTATACCGCTATATGCGTACCAAGAGAGGCATCGTTGACGTCATACGAACGAACCTTTATATTTAATAGTGCCGAGTGACCACCGCGGCATGGGACACCGTGGTGTGTGGTGTGTCTACACTTGACCGATGGCCGATGTCCGATGTCTACGCTCAGACAGTGTCATCGCGGTGTTCGTTCCTGCATCCGTTTGGTTCGTACCATCACTGAAGCAGAACTGCCAAGAAACTCGGTGATGCGTTATTGGGGCACTATAGCGCACTATAGCGCACTATAGCAATAAACCAAGGTATTATATGTACGACCAACTCAGTAACGGACAGTTTCAGCTGAGGGTACCGTCGCCGCGTCACGTCGGCCACAACTGGTCGTGTCGTGTCGTGTCATCCACGTGATCCCGTGCTGTAACCGATTCTACATCAAAATGGATTCCTTCAGTTTGAAACAAATGAGTTACGGAGTTACTTTATGTTACGGGCTCAATGGCAAAATAGTGTTACTACGTTTGAAGTCATTTTTGAGCATTTACTTCATTTGTGCTCATCACTGAACTGTAACGCGACAGAAACCTTAAATATTTTTTGATAAATTAAATTAAATGTATAAAAGTAAGGTTGTGCTTCATTTTGTTTAATGTGTTCATCCACGTCACGGCATCACGTGGAAACATTAGTAACATCTGTTATGTACAAATGTCAGATATGGCTAACATGGCCAATTGAAACAAGAAACAAACAAAACCTATTTATTAATGTTTCACCACAGTATATATAAACGGACATAAAAGAGAACAGACAAACTAAAATTAGACATTTAAAAATAACAAGAACTAAAAGGTATATTTTATGCAGTTCCTGTGCTGCAGTATAACCCTAAAAGGACGCTCACTCAGCACTTGCAGCGGTAGTAATACCGTTGCGCTGGTTTTCAGTGAGTATCTCTGAGTAGTTGGAGCAGCTCTGACGAAGCGAACATACTATACTACACTATGCTACAAATATAGCACTAACATAATTATACAACTACATAATGATAATACGAGTTAAAATATAATTACGTATGTATATGTTCACAGCTCCTGTTTTGAGCATCAATTCATTTGGATTTAATGACGACATAGCATTAAATAAATGGATTGTACAAAATTTATAAAAGGCCTGATACAAATTAGTAATAATTGTGTTGGATAGTGCTTATGTGTAAAAAGATGATGTTCCCAGAGGCGAAGCTATGTCGGAGTCGAAACTAGTTTTTGACAATATGTATTAAGCGAATGTTACTAGAAATGTAGAAGTATCGCGTGTAGGTACTGTGGAGTTATTCGTCAGGCATTCAGCAGTAAGTAATGCAGCAACCGGCCGCGGCCGAGGTGCTCACTTGTATCAAACGTTTGCCTCAGAGGACAACTTTGTGAGCTTCAACGACGAGGTCATCTATATACCTTAACAAACAAACAACAACAAACGATTCAGTTTACGATCGCGGAATATAACATATTCAATAAGCCGGTTTTCCGTTCTCTTCTTGACCGATCTTCAAAAACAGAATAACTTCATTAGATTTTTTAAATCTAGAAATTCAGTGTCAGATAGTAAGGGAAAGGGAAAGGTTGAGTGATGGACTCGGTCATGACGGAAACACAAATATTCGAACCGTACCTTTGAGAGAAGATCGAATTTGATGAATTCATAATGATGATGAATTTGATGAAGAATGAATTAATAATTTAATTATAATTATAAATATTTGTTCTCGGGTCATGGGTGTTAGTTATGTGTTATTTGTGTTGTCCATGCCACCAGCGACACCGGGAAACCAAGTGCGGGGGTATGAGTGTGTTAGAGTTTAGTGTTTAATTTAGACTGTTATTCTTACATGTATTAACATGTTCTATGAAGAACTGTGAGGCGATGTATGCAGGTTGAGGATGTTTTCCTTCATGGTCAACCGTCAGGTAATAAATAAGTTAATATTATTATAATGTTCTTCAGATAGCGCACAATAAAAACTTATTATTTTTAAACAGGTTCAAATTAAAGGACTTGGCATTTAATGCACTGGAAATATATAAAGAAACTTTTCCTGTTAATCCTAAATGCCAATAATATTTTATCACTAAGGAAGGGCATTTTTGCGTAATTATCGCAAAGTACCCGGAATTAACCCACGCCTGCCGCGCCGGAAGTCATTGCAAGGTGAAGTGTGGACAATGCAATCCCCGCTTCCTCAACCTGACACGAAATAGTACGTACATTTTCTGATTCTATACTCCACACGAAACAAGAGAACTTCTTGACCAGGAGGGGTCTCCGACATTCCCACCGGAACATACTGCATAAGTTCACGGTTAAAATCATTCATACTGAAAGATGTTGTATTGAAATTGAATCTGTTTGAGGTGACAACGGCCCCACTCGTACCTCCGTGTGCAATCTGTAGTATCTATATATAAATACGTGAAGCGAAATCTATCAATCCCTTTTTACGAAAATTGCGCGGACGGAGGATTATGAAATTTCGCACACTTATATTTTATATATATAAGAGATGTGCAGAACGCTAATACTTTTCAATAATAATGCTTATGAATTACATTAAATCAATAAATAAAATTTTACACGTACAAAGATACTCTCACATGCATACTCGATATACGTATACTGTTTTGACGTTTAGCAAATGAAGTGATATCAGTAGAAGCGACAATATTAATTATAAATTCATACAAACTACCAGGCAACCATAAGTTTGTCAGAGGTTATATATCTGAAGTAACAAGCGAGATAGAGACAAATACTAATATTCTTAAAATTTAACGTGGGAGAAAATGAGATAGAAATAATTTAAAACACCGCCAACTGAAACAAAAGAATACACCCGATGTACTTTTTTAAATTCAAATTGATTAAATCAAATTGTATGTTGCGAATCTAAACGAGGCTAGTCTGGGCCAGCCCACCTGCTACCTATTCTAGCTTAGTGTTGAAATTAATACA
>DWPQ01002417.1:0-10641 GCA_018251795.1 Perichares adela | reverse complement strand
TGAAGAGACAGAAAATTTTGAATCTCTAAGTAAAAATGAATGCAGTAATACAAATTATAATACTCCTACGAATATCTCAGCTACGAATAATAATATCATATATAAATTATTGAATAGGGAGGTAAGTTTCAACTTGAAATTTTGACGAATAAATCTGAGTAGAGTCCTGCAAGTATTTTTATTTTCATTTCGTGTATTGTGCTAGGTTTTTTTTTATGTAACTGTAAATACAATCGTTTCGCAAGAACATATATCAGTTTAGATAATAGGAACAAAATTGAGTACAGTTTTGGTTTAAGTGCTTGAAAAACAACTCTTCCGCCGTTTATGTAGTTACAAGGTTTTTTTAACATTCAAGTTCGTTGCTGATATAAAGCAACAAGTCTACAATTTTAATATGTATTGATTTATATACATTTTCAGTTAACCACATCAGAATAGCAAAGAGTACTATAAGTTTTTTTTTTTTTAGATTTACGGTAGTACTTCTAGAAGGTCTTCTGACAGAAGTCGTAAGATGTTCGAGAGGATACCTCCTCGGCTACGATTCTGTTTAATGGATATCGTGCCTATCACATACCTTAGAGAACATGTATTTATGGGGTTCTCTCAATGTGGCCAGTTTTTGCTGAGCTTCACATATAGTTGTACTACACAAGCATACTTCAGGGAAAGTTCCAAGTTTACGTAAGTAAAATGTTTCTTAATGCATTCTAGACTAAGAAGAATAGGGGAACTTACTTGTTATTGTCAGTTAACATAAGTTAAAGGTCAGTGAAGGATTTCTTATTTGATTTTATAAATAGCTAGCCAGATTGGTAAGGAACAAACAACATTCACAATTTATATTGGGATTATGTTGGGTGGAACAGAGGTTAGCATCTCTGAAAGAAGGAATCTAGCTTTGCAGCCAAAATTTATTTATCTCTATCATTACAGAAAGAAAGCAAAATGGACCTCTACAAAATTGGCCAAATACAAATTACTAATTTACAGATTAACAAGTGTTGTGGAGTTTGGTGGTATTATTAAAGACTAATTAACTAAATGTTTTATCATATGAATTATGATTCCAGGCTTCACTTTCTGTCTTGGGTGCCAGGCTGTGTCGTTAGGCCTGTCCATAGTGTACCACTGTTTGGTGATGATGTGGACAGTAAGGTCACAATCTCAATGGCTCAATGGAAGCACAACCCTGGTGTGCTGGTTGTTTATGGTATTGCGTAAGTACCTGACACAATTTTTTTATTGTTCATTGCATAATATAGCATAAGGTTTTAGCAAAAGATATAGTCACTAACACTATTTTCGATGTTTACAGAGACTCATGTTCAGAACGATCCTACCTCAGTGTTATTGGAGTACCTCGTTTAGGATGTAAGAAATGTATAGCTCTCTCAAGGGAAGAAGGTATTTTTAATTCTATCTATTTCATAATGAATAAGAGTTAAATCACAAATAGAAAATGTTATATATTTTCAATACAATAATAATTCTTTCAGATGACCTTAGTTGGGGTAAAAGGTGCTTAGAACACAACTTTGCAATTCATACAAAATTTTTTTGTACATCAGACTCTAGTATGTACGAACCGGTTGTTCAATTAGCATACTCAAATCAAATTATCATCTACACAGACTTCATACACATATTAGAAATAGATTTCGTTAAACCCAACCAAGTCAGAACTGAGACAGACGACAGCAAGTTCTTATTAGATAGGGAAGAAACAAATTCGATAGATATGAACCCAAGTACCCCTGCATCGGACGTGTCTGCGGCATTCCAGTCCCCCAAATACCAAAACAATGCTGTTCAGAACATATTGGCTGACTTCTCTGATATGGACGTCGAACCATATCAAATGTCTCGACCGGTTCACTTGTCAGATATGATGGGACAGGAACTGTGTATACAAGCATCATCGATATCGCACAACTTAGTCGAGGAATGGGAGGGGCCCTCGCCATCCATTAGAACTCTGATCAGTCCGCCCTTGAGATCGCCGAGACGGCGACCCGCCGAGAGCATGTCCCGCTTCAACGAAACGCACAGGATAATAGCTGAAAAGGCGTACGAGTTCGTCGAGGAAGCCGAGACCAAGTGCGAAAAACTCAGCATGTTTCGAAAACGACGGCTGGCCGATAAGAAGTACGAATTTTCAGAGGACAACAACGAAAATATCGTACCGTTCAGGGTGTTGCGGAGTAACAGGAAATACTTTACCGGCTCGACCAGCAAGAGTCAACCGCGGCGTCCGAAGTCCCCGCCGGTGGAGAGCGTGATACTCCGAGCACATAATCAGATCAGCAGACCTCCTTCGCCGAGCTCGGACCTCAAAAATCCGCTATCCTCGCTAGAATCGGACCGGAACAGCGAATCTGAATATCGAGTGACGGAAATGCTCGACGACGGGTCCCTGAAGACGGTGTCGGTGCACGACAACACCTCCAAGACGTTGTCCGACTGCCACGTCAGCCCTCAAGACCCCTACTTAGTCCATTCGGAAAATTCCAAGTGCAGCAAATTCTTCATGAGATATTTCGTGGAAAGCGACGATGAGATAACGTCTATCATTACGGATTCCGAAGGTGAGCTGTCGATTCCTTTTTAATTTTTTTCAAGCATAAACGTATGTATGTTACAACCCTTAATTGTCCCACCGCTTCGACAGCAAACTTCACACAACCTCGAGAACGTTATGGACTCCCAGCCATTCAGGTTTCCTCACGATGTTTTCCTTCACAGCAGGAACTGATAATTAATTTCTAATACGCTCATAACTTGCAAAATTAATGGTGCTAGCTCTGGATTCGCACGACATTCCGCTGGAGACCAACGTTGAATCCGCTAGGCTATCATTTCTTTCGCACTATTTATAAATCAGTAATAATAAGTTTTAGTAGTGTTTTACAATAATTGTACCGTCGACAGACGACTGCATATCGGGGTACCACGTGGGGCTGCCGCTGACGGGGCACGGCGCCGGCTACTCGGCGCTGCAGGGCATCAGCTCGGCGGCGTGGGAGCGGCTGCGCGGCTGCACGGCGCCGCCCGTGCTCACGGTGCGCGCTCAGCAGCGGTCCCTCGACACGGAGCTGCTGTGCAACGAGGTGTGCGGCCGGCTCTGCAACATCAACGGCAAGAAGTTCATCTACTGCTTCGACTGGGGGTGTCACGTCATCGACGTCTGCCAGTCCAGCGGATGTCTATCGGGGGTGAGTCGTTATGGGTTTTGACACACGAGCAGCCTGGCCCCAGGTTGGCTGGTGTTATGTATTTTGCATTGAATCTGTACAATATTTCCAGCTGTGTGCGATGTGGTTGTGGGCGAGCGAGGACAGCGCGGCGGGCGGGGCGGCGGGGGAGTGTGTGGCGTGCGGGGACGGCGCCAACGGCTGTTTGCCACATCGGAGGCAGTACGCCGCCGAGGTGAGTCACAATAGCCGACTGATCAGTTTCTTCCAGGTATCGATAGAAACTGATCACCGCCTCCTATGAACGTCGTTGACGCGGTACAGTCCACCAACACAACAACCAAAATACGTCAAAACAGTTCACGGTTAGTTCGAGAAGAAGGGAGGAACCCAAGTATCGCTGCCAGGCAGAAAGCTACAATAATATAGTTCCACATGCAAGCTTGCCAATACTACGCCATAATACAACACATATATGATAAATACACAAGTGGTTTATCACAGACATTTGTGACTCATAAACAATATTTAGCCCGCACTTATTCTGTCATATCCCTAATATTAGCTCTGGTTGAGACACAATAGTTTTTCTATTGTTTTAAAGATCGTGGCATACTACAGGATGTCTGGGAATTGAGCCGGAAACCCTTCCCAGGATATTGAAGGTTGGTGGTAACGGAGCTACAAGGTCGTTCATTTTGATATTTTCAGTGCCTGTTCGTGTGGGACCTGGTGAGCGGCGTGTACCACACTGAGCGAGCCTCCATGACCGAGGACTCCAGTCAAGAAGGTTCCAGAGGTAACATTATTTTTTATTCATGTATAAGATGTATGTCTTCTGTTGCAGTTAAATGTTGTTATATTTTAAAACCATAATCATCAGTATTAAAACAATTCATAATTGTTCCACTGCTAGACTAAGGTTTTTACTTTTTGAACGGTTTCTTGTATAATAAGCATTCTAATTTAAAAAAAAAAAAGATTTTTAAAGCGCTAATGAAGTTGATGAGATGGAATTTAAGTTTGTTTTATATTAAAAAAATGTGTTCAACTTCACATTAAGTACTCGGTAGTGATCTACCGAATACCAAAGACAATAGTATTTGGAACGTATTATAAATATTTGGAACAAGTTCAGTGGTCTAGTGCAAAGGTACAATAGGTTCCCCAATATTTGTGAATATTTATTAACTTAAATAGGATTTTAGAAGATATTGTAACATTTCAGTTCCTGGCGCGGAAAGGGCCCGCGAGCTCGCGAAGAGGCTGGGGCCCATCAACATGCCGCCCGGGAATGAGAACAGGCTGCTCACCACCCTCACAGGTATCTTCTATCTTCTATCTTGTTTTTATTTCTCAGTGACTTATGTAATTCTTTATTCTTTATGAGAAATTAAGTTCTTCTTAAACCGTTAACTTATATATTTTTACGGTATATATATCAATTCAGTTTCTACGATATATTTTCAGGGCGATCACTGAAAAGACTGACAGACGTGGAGAACTGCATCGAGATCACAAAGAACCACTCGGACAGTTCCGAGTCAGAGTCGTCGTCGGAGGAGGACAGCGACTACGAGTACTACGACTGATTGCTCGCGCTACTGCTACTGAGGCGAACGTTGCCGCTTACAGATACGTAATTGTGTTTACTTATATGGAACGGGGTACGGTCGCCGTGGCAGGGAACAGCTGTTTCTACTGCGGTGCGCTATGCACGTGGAGATTGAACGGCAAGCGTTTGTAGAGACAGTATTACACTCGGCTCCGTGGCCTGGGCGTTACAAGGCGTAAAAATAGTTTTTATGGCCCTTGAACTTTATTATATTCCTTTTAGGGTCTCCCATTTGTTGTGTGACGTGTTGCCAAACCCGCATCGTTGTAGCTATAAATAAACCACAGCAGTACGGTGACACCGTTTTCGTCCTTAACTCCATAGACATAACGCTTAAATGAAAGAGACCCGATCATTACGACACACAGAGGTCCGTGGACGTCGGTTATGTCTTATCCATTGCGGCGTCGACCTCTATAGTCAGCTACGTGACGGCCGTTTATTAAAGTTATGTCAGCCGTCTCGTTTACTCTATACGTGAATAAACGAGATGCATGTACTAGATGTGTTATTGTGGTAGTGGTTTTTTAAAATTGCATCGAAAGGTGGATGATTGTAATACAATCCTGTTCCTACTTATTGATTTATCATCTTGTACAAACCAGCTCAAGGCATTTCGCTTTTCGGGCTTTGTTTACTGCCGTGTCTATTTTATTGAAGTCTCCATCTTTATATGGTACAAATCAACATGACGAAAGTTCTAACGAAGAAAAACGAATATTGCCGAGAGCCGTTAATTACGTAGACGCACTGTTATATCGTAGATGAAGTTATTACTGGATTATGTTTGTATATTTGACAAAAGGGATGCTACACTTTGTACTCGAACAAGTTGTGTTGATGTGTTTATAACGTTTTTAATAACTCTATCATTTTGGACAGATTGTTTTGTGGTAGATAATTATACACCATACACTTGTAATAATTATGTCCGATTCCAATGACCTAGTTATCTCTGACTGCCGGTTACGAGATCGTACTATAACTACCTGTAACTGAATTTTTGCGTTTACACATTTTGTACTCACGGAATTTATCTATCGATTACCGAAGATAACTAAAAATTAAACCGGCTTCAGGCTATTGACTATGGGTAAAACAAACGGCAAATGGACCGTTAACCATCAGAAAGGGACAGATAGGTTATTGAAATCGACCGTTACATGGTTCCTCCGAAGTTATATTATACATTTATAATCTAAGGTATAAACATAGGGTTGCAATCAATTATTACAATTTAAATTGTGTGACAAGTTTTAAAAAGTATACCATCTGAAAACCGGGTCCTAATGAATTGTGTTTATATAAATAAAAAAATATAATCTATATAAATATACGTATGAAGATCATTTAAACTGTCAGTCATATTTGTCGTCAAATGAAATACTAGTGCATCTATTAATTTAAATTAAAATAATTGATGTTCCACACATTTATAACGAGGTAATTTGTACCTCGTTAAATTGCAAATCATCTTTTAATATGAAGCACTTGATGGCGCGGGAAATGATAATGAAAAGGTCAACCATAGACATACCATACAGATAATAAATATCGAAGTAAATCGGTTGTAAAACTATGAGATAAATAAACATTGAATTAATTCGTCATTTCGATACAGGTTTAGAAGTTTAATATCGGCCATGCATTTGACTGACTCATTCGTTATTGTAATTTATTGTGATATCCAAATATGAACAATATTGTCTCAACATTACTTTTCATTGTATTCTTCTTCACACCAAACATTTGGCGACATAAATAAATCAACTTATTTACATACACATCCTATAATTAACTTTATTGCAATGTCGGTAAGGAAGATATTCTCGTGCAAATTACATTTATATTGTTTTATGATTCAGAAAAGTTGGTCAGGGATTGAATCATTAGTTTCTTAATTTATTATAGTATACTGGACTTGAATTATCGTAGTACAGTTGTTTCACGTGAGCAATATTGTAGCAATGATATTAGTAGATGTGTATATATATTATGTAAGGTTTTCGATATGTATATTATAACTCATTCACATTTGGAAGACTAACTTTTAAACTGTTGAAAATGTCAACAAATTAAGTTACACATCAAGGTATTATAGTAATTATAGTCATTAGTGACCCGATAATTAGACACTGAATCATTGGCACAAACATATTAATTCGCTGTTACATAATTTTTTTTGGTCCTTTGAGCAATGTAAAGTTTGACCATATACTACCCAACATTATATTAAAATAATCTATAAAATAAAAAAAATGGTTTCTTGTAAATAATTGTGTATTTTTTTATTAGTCTTCCATCTGTGCTAGGGTTATCACATTGTCAGAAATGGCTCATTGAAAGGTTGTGATGTATGGAAGTTAAAAGAAGTGCCTGTTGTAACTACACCCCTATAAATACGTTTAGCTGCTACTCGTGCAATTTGTTACACTACTTACTTTTATAAGAACAGCTATTATTTTTAATGTGTTGTGATCGGAACTTGATACTGGATGTGGCAACAGTTGAATAATATACAACTCCTATATTATTTTAACACTTCGTGATACATTATTGTAATACAAATTAAATATATATACAAATGGGGCATTTCACGCCAAGCGAGCAGCGAAAAAAAGGTAAGGTGCTGGATTTCGTTCATAATTTGGTTAAAAAAATATTGAAAAATCATTCCTTCAAATTTATCAAATCTTTGAAGTAGTTTAAAAGTTTCCGTACAAAAAAAAATTGTGATGGTGATTTATTCAGACCCTATACATGCCAAATTGTTAACAAAATCCAGAACTTCACCTTTTTTTCGCTGCCCGCTTGTCCTGAAACGCCCCAAATGTATCACCAAGTGTTAAAAGAAATTTAAACGAATGTTCCACCAAGATAATTTTGAGGTGTTATTTATTATAAGTGACAAGCATGTTTTATTGGTACAACGCAACACATTGTACCCACAGACATACGCTAAAATGAATTACCGCCACATGTCGACTTACTGCCTAATACTTTATTGTCAGCAATTGCTTTTGATTGAGACTGCCTTGGAAAATATTTAAAAGTATTTAAATCAGTACCTATTATTCCATTACGACGGGGCTGATACGTTGCGGATTGTACATAAATATTTTTAAGTTAGTAATCATAATCATTACAGTTTTAATAATATACGATCTCTCGATATAATTAACGATTCATCTCGAATGAAACAAGCGGTAGTTAAATGGTAAATGTATTATTGTTATTCTGATATTAAATCAACAATATTCTTGTAAAGTTAAGGTTATCTACCAAGTTATTGCTTAATGTTGTCGATGATCTAGTTGTCTTATTGAAAAAATAAAATATCTTGTCTAATCAACTATAAAATATATTATTGTTAATAAAGAAAAACAGCATCATACGAAATGTAATTGTAACAACATTATGTCAACGCAATTGAAAAAAAATGGAAATTTATCTCTTGAATTAACAAATATATTGTAAAAAAATACACATAGTAACTTGTTAATGCAGAAATACAAACAAAAAAAGAATTTTTTTTTTTTTTGAAAATCACAAATTTCATGTAAGAATATCAAGTTATTGCATTTAATGTTATTAGAGTCGAATTAAAGACATAAGTGTATGACTTGCCATCAAATGTACTATTTAAATTAGTTGAGAAAAATACATTTATGATTAAATAAATGAAATTGGTAAATCTATTTTGTTTTTGTCTTCAACCTGTCCCATGGTGACTGCCAAATATAAATGATGTATTTGAATTTTATCAAATATAATCTATCGAATCAGTGCCTAAACTTCAAATATTTCTTCATTCTTATCACTTTGGGATATGAAAAATAGTTCACAACCTATTCTCAGACCTACCAAATGTATGTACAAAATTTCATAAAAATCAGTCAAGCCATTTCGGAGGAGTTTGGCAACTAACACTGTGACACGAGAATTTTATATATATAGATGTAATAGTATAAGAAAAAAAGAAAGGGCATTAATAAAAGTGTTTTATAGTGCATTAACAATTTATTTGAAATAATTAGATGAATATCAACAGAAATTGAACAAAGGAATCGTCTTCAGCTAACTCATTAGCACCACTGGTCTCAACACACATTGAGGCCTCTACTAGTCTGTTCCAGTGAAAGTAATAGCATCTAAATCAATTGTGTGAAGCTCTTACACCACTAAGCAAAGAAACAAATTTACTTAATACACATACATTGACTGCATATTGCCTTCCAAAGTGCTGTATATCACTAAGGAAATTGTGTTTACATTTAAATTGCTTGTTGATTTAACCACTTTGGGTGAAACTAATTTTAGGAACAATTTTTTATATAAAACACCCTCGATCAGGGATTCCCGAACTGGGTTCTGAGATCCCTAGGGGTTCCATAATTAATGTCAGGGTTCCACCAAAATTATTTATTAGCTTTTAAATAATACAATGGCTACAATAGTACGATACGAGCGACCTAAATGGTCTATCATTGCACAGAGTGTAGTTAGCGCCCGAGCGAAGCAAAGATGCTAAACATAGTGCAATGATAGACCATGTAGGTCACAAGTATTGTATATTATTTTATAGCACTGTGTGATATAAACCCACGAACGGACGCCACCGTGCGTAAAGTGCGGGTTTATTTCACACTGTGCTATAAATTTTATTTTTCAAACTATTTAATCATCTTACACATTTGATTAAAAAATGATCTTATATAAAGTTACCGTTGATTTGTAATAATTTTATATGGGGTTACATATGATACAAGATATTTGGTTGACATTACATTTTCTTTAAAATTGGAAACCCTGCCCTATATGACACAGAAAGTATTCAGTACTGACTTCCCAAGTTAAACATTGCTTAATTACAAAACCTCAAAAAATTCAACAGTAAATATTACTTTAAGCTATTACAATTTGTCTAATTTATTGTTTATATTTACACCACACCTGAACTGACGCAGCAGTACAACTATTGTTGTCTCCCGCTGTATAAAACCTATTTAATTCCACTCTGTTTTAAAAATTACAATCAGGATTTCAATTTCTAAAGTGCGTTGGATAATGCACTGTCACAAATCAATGGGATCATCCGATGTGTCATGGTCCAACCGTAGCGAGCGCTTGCCCTCTTTAACCAATAAAAAGTCCTTGCTCAGTCTGTTCACATCATCCCAAGATAACTGATTAAACTTTTCTTTTACAACAGTTAACAAACGATTGGCTGCTTTCGCCGCTTCAGCATCACTATGTCCCATTTTTTTATATTCTTTTAATGCTACGTCATACAAACTATCAGGTTTTTTAACAGCTAAATTCAATTTTGTGCCATCTTTAATAGTTGGATAAGAACTGACAATGTGTTCATCGGCCAGAGTCCTGCCTAAATACAAAAGCCTTTGACATGTCACAGCAATGTTCAGCTGTTTTTCTATTTGTTGCTTGATTTCGAGAATTGTAGTAGTTGGATCCACCTGAAAGATTTAGTAAAATATACAATATTAAAGGCTGATCAAAATTAAAAATTAAGCAGTGATAGTCTAGTGCCTTCAATCGTGTCAGCGTGGTACATTATGACCCGAGCCCTGCACTGACAACCATGGGCTATGATGATCAAAATTCAAAATAATTTTACATATACCTGAACGCAGCATTCACTTCCTTGTAATTGTTTTATAGTAATTTTCATTATGTACTTTTTACTTCTTTTGACTATTGAACAAAACAATCAGAAATTCCCTAATTTACATAGTAAATTATAGTAAAAGATTTGTATTTTTCGGAATCTTGGAATAATAAATTGGTATTACAAATTTGACAATTAAT
>DWPQ01002416.1:0-10645 GCA_018251795.1 Perichares adela | reverse complement strand
GTCACAAGTATCGTATATTATTTTATAGCACTGTGTGATATAAACCCGCGAACGGACGCGACCGTCCGTAAAGTGAGGGTTTAGGTCACACTGTTCTATAAAGATATTTTTCGTATTATAAACATTACTTTGACTCAGCCTAAGATTAAGCTGTATTTTGAGTGCACAATTTCGGTGACTATCAAATATCTTACGCTAATAACCGCACAAAAATAGTTATCCTAACTTTAAACCGGAGCAAAGTATAAGATTATAAGCGCGGTTTATAAAAATCATCCTTAGAGTTTATTTCCTGAACTATTTGTCATACCTGTTTCCTGATTTAATTCCTCAAACAGAAACCATAAGAGTTCAGTAAGATTGTGATGTAATGTCAATATTTACAGATTTTAGAATAAACATAATTCAAAATTGATCTAACGGATGGAAGTCTTCAACTAGAGGTGTCTTGGGGCATATTTCACTACGCTGGGCCAAAATGAGTGTATTGACGCACTCCTAATTATTAATCGTATTTTATACCCTACCACTTGACTAGATGTTAGGTATAATGTGTTTATTAAAATTCTATTCAATACCAAAGTGGTTTTAAAGAATTTATATAAAGCTATTCTGTTACGATTTAAAATTTTAGTATAGGCATATGAAGTTAGGTGAATAATATCCTTATTTATTCAGGGTGGTTACAAATAACTACATTGTTTAATAATTTTAAACAAGAAATAAATGTATAAACAGTTTCCAGAATCTAAAAAATATTGTATTATCACCGACTCTGACTGAAGTGAGTTATATTTAAATGTAAGATGTAATTTTGTACTTAGTTACAAGTAAATCTAGTAAAATTATGATAAAAACATGGATTTTTTTTATGGATGATTTTTAAATGTCATCTGTTATTACTTTCTTTGAAGGAAAACTTCGTGCAAACCAGTATTATTGTGAGTGCTTTATCATATTTTCGAAGATGTGTAAAGTCTCCCAATCCTCGACCAGCGTGGTGGAATATGCCCTAAACCATATAAGTAAGGAAATTTAACAGCGGGGCACTTGTGATAATGATGAGCAAAAAGTAATTTGTCTAACAGCGTGGCTTTATTAACAGACTAGACTCCAATTTGTCTTGATACACTTTAATTGGTTGTTCTATAATATTTTGACTGTAATGGCCGTCTCGTTTTAAATTGACTAATGGTTCACGAATTGAGCTGTCTTTTAATTAATCTATAGACCTAGAAAAAAAGTATGGATGGTATTTCAAACATGAGTTAATACTAAACGTTATATGATATTTTCAGAACACTTCTTCTAAGCATCACGCTGTTAACACCGCGACTATGCCCCACCACGACACCTTATCTCGCCAAATGATGCAGCAGAACCATATCCACAGCGCGTACAATGAGTGTGATGCCCCATTAGCACCGGGATCCCCTCGACACATGATCAAGGACGAAGAGAGCCCCCTACATCACCAAGGATACCAAACAACCAGGAGCTACAACCATGACTTTCGAAATCCCCACGTCTACATGTCCCAGCATTCACCAGGCAGCCAGGAGATGATTTTCAGGAAACATTACAAGGACGAAAACCGACGCAAACATCACCATCACCACGGAAGCCAGAACGTCAACCACACGTACTCAGAGATCGCGTCCCAGCAAGGCAGGATCTATCGCCGAGGGTCCGAGCAGGAGTTCAGGGTTATCCAGGACGATCCGGTGTACGAGGAAATCGAGAGAAACGAAACGCTAATGTCCGATATGTCCGACGACAACTCCGGTCCGGACAATTGCAGACAGAACCCGGGGCATCACGGCTCCTCGAGCTCCAAGTTTTTTGGCGACCATCGCCCGCTGATCTCGTACAGCCCGGGAGACAGGCATCACCACGACCAGGAACACTACGGGAAGTACGGGAAGTGGGACACGCTGGAGCGAGGGTACGATCCGAGACACGCTTACGAGAGCGGGCGACTGATGCACCCGTACCACCAGCCCCAGGAGAGCAACATGAGGGCCTTGGCGGCCGTTTTGAATGGAGAGAACAACGTCGTTTGCCACTTGGAGCCCCATAACTCGTACGACGTGTACCAACCGCAAAGTGGCAACCCTAGGACTGTATCCCAACCCAGTTTCTGAATTTAAATTGAGGTTTACGATCGCGTGGCAGGACTCGATGATTCCGGACCAATCGTCGTCCCAGTGAGTGTCAGTGACTCCGAACGAGACAGTGTACAGATTAGTGAATGAATTTTTCTATGTGCGTAGACATAGAAGGTTAGTGTCACGATTATGTGATAGCGTTTATGTAGAACCTTGCCATAATGTGGACTTTAAAGTAACATATATTATATTTATAGACGGTTAGATTTAAAAGTAAATTTAAATCACTTTTTCCACTGTGATCCTATTTAAACATAACGGCTCAAGTTTTCAGTGTTGCGACCACTTTACTTTAACGCGGGTGGTAATACCGTTTGTATATACTTGTCTAGCGTTTAGTGACGGCACAGAGTAATGAACCGCGTCTGTAATCGCTAAAAGTCGATGTTGAATCGTTAATGATTAATGGTTAAAAATCGATGTTGAATTGTTAATGGTTAATCGTTAAAAATCAATGTTGAATCGTTAATCATTAATAGTTAAAAATCGATGTTGAATCGTTAATGATTAACGGGTAAAAATCGATATTGTATCGTTAATGATTAATCGTTAAAAATCGTGCATGAACAATCGATTCATTACTCTATGTCAATAGAATTGATCTAACTTCCAGTGTGACCTTACTATTTCTACTTTCAAAACTTTCTGTTACAATCATGGCATTTTTGAGTAAAGTAAAGCATTTCCTTTTATTGTAGGCATAAAGATCTGTGATGTTTCATTTATATGCTTTAGAATAAGTTTTTTTTAATTCTCTTTGGACAAATTTGAACACTGCCATAACTTTTACGCTAATTACGTGTAAATTTGTAGATGTTTAGCGTCTTAAACAGTGACTTGTATATTAGCGTACCCTTTCTGACTCCCAGTGAAGTGAGTAGGCTGGTAAGTGGTAAGTGGTAGGTGACTGTTTCCGATCTGCACAAACAGTTTTCAATCAATGTTACTGTTAGACTTGACGGAAAGGGATGTGTATGATTCTAATAAATTATCTGTGAAAAATAAATCGATTCTGAGTTGTTTATTGTTGTAAAACTTTAGTGATTCTGGTTTTTTATCGTTAAAGATAAAATGGTCTCACAGAATATTTTCATTCTTTGTCATTAAAAATATACCTGGGAAATATTTTGATTCTTTATCCATAAAGATATAATTATCTCACGGATATTTTTCATTCCTTACCTTAAAAATACGATTACAATTGAGAATATTTTAATCCTTATTATTATTCTTAAAGATATCTATTCATTAAACATATCATTATCTAAAGGATCATTTAGATTCTTTACTGTTAAAGACTTTTGGTTCAACACAATTTTCTATTACTTGTCAAACTCTTCAATGATTTTACAACAGCCAAGACTCGAGAATAAATATTTTATTTTTATCACATGAATGTCCTGCCGGGAATTCAATCTGGTACTAGGGCTACATACCATCATTACTACCAACCAACTTCTACCAATGCGAGTGAAGGATTTTACACTAAAGCTGCTACTATCCTGTAGCGTGTGTCAATTCTTGAACAAGATCCGTGCTCTGCAGGGAAGTTAAAGGTTTATTATTTCACAAGTATTTTTTAGAATACATACATATTCCCAAATGTCCTACCAAGGTTATTTTTGTACCATCTCGCTTCTTTTGTTGTTTTTGAGGACAAAAATCCATCCAATCCTATTATAGACTGACACCAATTGATGTTGTGCACTTCTCTTGTTAGAAATTAGTGTTAACACTTTTACTTAAAAACATAAAATTATAACAAAAAAAATGTATATTCTTTGAACGTAAAAAACTTGTAAAAGCCGGCGAGGAGCTTTAGGTAAAGCTTGGAATGAACTTGACATGTGTTTAATTGGTCATTTAATTTCTTGTTACGTATCAATTTGTATTTTTTAAAGAAACATTTTAGGTGCTGTAAATTTTTTTGTATTTTTTTAACGTATGTTTTTTTTTGTCAATGCAAATTCAATTGTATTTAACTGTATATTATTGTATATAGGGTTTTTTTCGCATATTCTAGGACTTTTTATACGCCCATGACTGAGAAATTAATTTACTGTATAATTTTTTATTTTTCTGTCATTTGTCAGTCGAGATGTATTTTGACATGTAACCTGACATTTTAATGTTAAGATGCTTGCTCCTCGGTCTCGGTGAAGCAAACCCTTCAGTAGATTTAATTTGAATGCCATGAAATGTTGAGTTTACGTAACGAATAAGGAATTGGGTCTCTGCCTATTCGGGACTAAGTTAATTTCTTGTATATTTTGGATCGACGAAGCAATATTATAGACTGGAGTATTTAATAAATTTTCGGCCCTTTTATATCTATGTAACAATAATTTATATAACGTTTTAGTAAGGCCAAAATTTATGAAATACTTTCCTAAAGGGAAATTTATAGTAAAAGATATAAGGTGGGGAGTATTATTTTTTGTATTTGGTATACCTCCTAGTCCGAGTATGTCTCCCACTTTCTAATTAAATATAACTGTACATTACATCTTGTGTAACTTCTGTTATATATTATTTTGTTTTCGATTGTATTTTAAAGACGTTGACGATTATAATTAATGTAAAGTAGGCGAAACAGAATGTGTAAATAAATTTAAAGTTTATATAAATAAATAATGGCTGTTCTGAGAGAGCGACCGCAAATTATTTATGACTTTTTATTGCAAATCCCTTTAATTTTTTATATAGTTTAGAGGTGTAAAGGGCTGTATCCATCCATCCATCCAAACCAACCTCGTCTGCACGCACCCTGCTGATCAATTGACAAGTTAATGGCGCTAGGTCAAGCGGGTAATTTGTGGGTTATTGGCATAAAAAATATACATAAAATTATAGAAGAATACAAAAATTCATTGATTTTAGTAGATACCTACTATTTATATTGTGAAAGCAATGGACTTCAAATTAACTAAGATTGGATTTTTGAAATCAGATTAAGAATTCAAGCCGTTGTAATCACTTAACACAGATATTTACTCAAGGTAAGCAGGGAATCGCACGCCATCTACCACGAGAATCTACCACGCACTTGGCCAGCGTGGTAGACTATGGCCTTAAAATCTCTCAGTGTGAGTGGAGACCCGAGCCCAGCAGTGGGACAATTATGGGTTGTGATAATGACGATGAAGCCGGGAATCGAACAAGGGACCATTCCCTCGAGCAGTGCTAAGGTCATCAGAAAATTTGGGGTAAATAGTTAACAAAAACAACATATACATGAGTTGATAATGTATTTCAATAATCATAAAGAGTCGATTGTTAGTTAATTTTGACAATTTATTCATCACCCAGATGATACACTTATCACTATATGTTATAAAACATCAATTTATTCCATTCCATAAACCAAAAACAATGGGAGATCTTTGTAAAGGCACACTTTTATCAATCAGCTGCCTAATGAGATCTAATTTTTTGAAAAAAAAAATACAATCCACGGATAATTTTTTTCTAAACCTTACATTAGTTACATTACAAAAAAATATCTAAAAAAAAAACTATTTCCATTCACGTCAATATAATACGTTGTATTTTGTTACAATTAATCATTGGGCTGGTACACATTCTTTTAAACACAAAAGACCTATATTTAAGCACCACCCGCTAAAAACCTAAAAGAAAAAAAAAATTTTGAACGAGATCCAAAAATTGTCAAGAAAGTTCTAGAAGTACGTTACTATAATATAGAAATACACCGAATTACTTAAACTACCTACTTAACATTAAATTATGATGGTAAAAAGTATTAAAAAAATGTTTAGGTACAAAAATATTACCTAATCTTTTACTGTGAAGGGCGTAGAAATTTTTGCCACAAGCACAATTTCTTGTTATATAAAAGAAGAGAAATCGGAATACATTTTCATATATGAACAGAGCCATTCCAATAGCCATGTTGCTTTTTATATGGTAGAACCCATATTTATTCTGAATTAATAAGATTGCCAGTAAAATCGTACAGCCCAAGTTTTGATAGGATTCTACCAAATCTTTTGCTTAACTAATGAAAACTCGTTTTAAGGTTTATTTAACCCTTGCCCTATCCTAGGATAAGGATAACTAAATAATAAGTAGCAATAAACAATTATAATTCAATAGGAAATAGCAAAGAACTGACAGTGATATTTTTTAACAAATAAATCAGATATCATTGTGCCTGTGACTATGCATTACATACGTTCATTTGAAAAGAATCCTAACAGCCTAGATCTTAAGATTTATTTCATATAAATGCCATTTTGAGTATCCATATCCGACGTGTTAAACAACCAAGTATATTGTTATATTATTATTATAAAAAGTACTTACTGATAATGCGCTATCGTATTAATAAGTTATATTTGCATTTTTATCAACGCTTGTTAAATGGTCACATGTCAAATAGTTACACAAGACAACTTTATTGATTTAAATACCTCGCGATGACGACTTACCTACAATTAGAGAAACTCCTTCCTTAAGTAGAAATTTCTAGATTCTTAGTGTATTATTACAGAAGTTTCTCGAAGGGAATAATCATTATTGCTTGATAACTCGAGCAATTTGCTTGTGATTGCAATCAAATGTTTATTTTTGATCTCGCAAAAATCACAAACGATATGATTGTATTGTCTAGTTATTAATAAAGTCCAGACGCATAACATCATTAGTCTATAGATAACCTTCTAGAAGATTGTAAATATAAAATTAAAAACTTATAAAGAAAATATTTTATTATTGTTTCTGCTCCGTACGGACTTTATCTATTTATGATGGATTTGTATTGATATGTTGCACTGCAGAAAGTTAAAAAATGCATTACGTTTGCAAACAAATAAAAATATTAAAATCTTTCAAATCCATTTCTTCAGTTATTAAAGCATAATCATGAATTTATCGACGATACAATATCTTTATGAATTATAGTGTTTAATTTGATTTACAGCTTTGAAACTTTAATAGTATAAAAACTCCCGTTTCTGTTAATCCCGAATCAATATTCCGTAGAACAAAGATTTTATTTCCTTGCAATTTTGCGCTTTTCAATTAACTAAACTCTCAATTAAAGTTAGGTCCTATCTGAGGCACAGCTCGATAAAGCACTTGCTTCGATCTAGATCACCAATTGTAAGGTCGTATCAAATTCCGTTCGATTCACAACGCAATATTGTGAGGCAAACTCATAACAGCAGAAATATAAGATCATAATTATCATCGAAAGAAGTAATTCCCGACTCAGAATCAGAATCCAATTTTCCCGAAAGGACAATTTAAAATCTAACACACGTCACACACTATAAAAGATTCGCAGTCTTCAACTGAATATATCACATAGTAATGCCACATTAAGCCCCACGTACACAGTGATAAGAAGAATTAGTTAACAATTAACATAAACTGATAACTAAACACGAGATTGGAATTTTTTTAACTTTATTTATTTAGTTATTTAACAGTTTAAATATGCAGAATATAAGAGAGTCGCTTTAAATTATAATTTTGGACTATTCAAATTTTAAACGGCCTTCCATAAACAAACCGTTGAATTCCTTAAACAAGATGGCGGAAATACACTTCTGATATGCCTCGGTTAAAGTTTAGTTTTAACGAATATTATCAATAATTATCGTAAACGCGTGAAGAGGTTTATAAAGCATCTTGTAAGATACACTGGTAAGGTTTGTAAAGTTATTTTTAGAGGAGAAAACAGGAATATGATCAAATAATGGCGAATAGTCACGATCGCCTAATGACATGTGCAATATTACGGAACTGCGAGTGTCGATCTCGAAGATGTCACAGAGAACATATCTCAGATGGAAGAGCATTCGTGGCTCACAGGTCCGTGATAACGAGAAAGATAAAATCTTCGAAATTGGATTAAAAATTGTGGGTGGTAGCCCTCATTGATACCATTAATAAGACACAGCCTCAAAAATCTCGTGTTCAATTATCAGTTATAATACAAATTAAACCGTCCCGCCGAAAGAAGACAGTTGCTATGAGCACCCACAGCTCTCAACCACCATTCCCGGGATGGTGCCGTAGATGATGTTCAGGTCATTATCGAAGTACAACATAGAGATACTGGTCATCCGTCTAGGAGCGCAGCAAGGGCCGCCGCTTCCTTGTGGAGCGGCTAGGTGGACTAAATGTGTGTGGGGATATCGCTGGAGAAAGCTGTACGGACATTCCCCACTGCAGTAGTTTGCGTCATACTGCTTCGGAGCGATGATCCAGTCCCATCCGAACTCTTCGAAGTTAACTGATAACGGGTACCGGCAGCAGCGAACTTCTTTCGAGTTCTCTGTGCAGTCCATTCCGATCATTCTCCGCGTTCTCTTGTGCGAATTGTCTCTTAGACTTACTTCTATGTACGGCATCTGAAACAAGATGAGTTTAATTAGTGACTAGGAAAGTTACTTAACCCATAATTGTTGCACTACTAAAAGTGGCCTACAACCTTAAACCTCGTCTACCATAGTCTACCAATGCCCATAGTCTACCAAAGCCCATAGTCTACCATTGCCCATAGTCTACCAATGCCCATAGTCTACCAATGCCCATAGTCTACCAATGCCCATAGTCTACCAAAAGTCATAGTCCACCACGCTGACCAAGTGCAGGTTGACAAGTACTGAGCTTTGAGTACCTTTTTAACTCTCATGTATGCAGGTTTCCTCACGATGTTCTCCCGAAGGATGGTTTCTTATAAAAAAAGGTGCGTATGGGATTCGATCGCACGATCTCCCGTTCGGGAGACTAACGTTCGAACTACTAGGCTATCTGGTGTTAGTAGGTTACTAGGAACGTCATAAGTTTAATTATCAAGTAAGCGATCTATCATTTCATCGAAGGTCGTAATTGTTCCATAATTGTGGCTTAAAACTATAAACTCTGCAGCACCGAAGTGAAAGTGACAATATAGTGTTTAAATACCCATTACTCTTAAAAATTGGAGATGGAAATGATGATAATAATAATGTTGATAATTCTACATATTATTAATTAAAGAATATGTATTAAATGTAAGTAGCATCAATAAATAAATTATAATAAAATAGTGTTTGATACGACAGTACGCAAGGATAATAAATTAAACGATTGTTAATTAATTATCGATATTATAACTTGACCACAGACAACCTAATGTTAGACGCGACTGTTTTTTCCAGGGTCTTATTCACTTATCAACATTGTAACAGCTCTGATAGTGTGGTAAAGCTAAGCTATTTAATGAATAAAAGTACTTGTCTCTAACTATCTTATCAAAGAAGGACAAATAACAATTTACAAGAATCTTTTGATGTCAAAGCTGCGTCATATTCTGCAAATTCATAAGAATGTTATTGGATTTTTATATAAATAAATAGGTCATCGTAATTTTTAGATTATCTAATTAGTTCTCGTATTCATGACCTTAGGTAATTGTTTGATAAAAAGAACATTAAATAAATATCAGCTGAACCGGATCAATGTTCTCTATTTCGTAAATTTAAAACTTGTCTGTTTATTTATGACTTCCATTACTCCTCTGGTACCCCACTTACGTAGCCGTTATGTACCCCACATAAAAATTGGTCAAGCCGTTTCGGAGGAGTTTGGCAACTAACACTGTGACACGAGAATTTTATATATATAGATAAGTAGGTCTGAGAATAGGTTGTGAACAATTTTTTTTACCCGTAAGTGATAAGGATGGCACACCCCAAACATATATTTTTAATTTTTTTGGAAAAAAAATTTTTCATTGTTTTTTTATGACGTGAGCATCAAAAAATACAATCCCTAATTTTCACCCTTCTAATACCAAATTTTCTACAAATTATTTATATGACGAAACAAAGTTGCGGGGTCAGCTAGTTCGAACTATATATATTAATATTTGAATATTAATTTAAAATAGTCTTTACGCTATTTACGAGCCAACCCGCGCTAAAACCCAGTCAAAAGATAAAGCTCTTCTGAACGCCCGAGTCTGATTGTCGCCGGGTATATTAAAATATTTATAGTTTATTACAGTATTTATAGTTTATTACGATACGTACTGCTTATAAAACAACACTAATAATTTTGATAAAATAGACTTCATAAAACTCAATTTTATGAGGCGAACCGAGCGTTGACAGCCGTGTTTTATGAAGCGAGAACGTGGTTTTCAAATTGAATACTTAATAGACACCTACATTTTTAATAGTTTATAACTCTTGTGGCTGTAAATTCTATTTATTTTCTTGTTATAGCTATCACTGATATACTTATGCACTTGTGCTTTTACATTTTCAGAGCTTTGATAGTCTTGTGGTTTGACGCTGATATCCTTCTAGGCAGCGTTTAATTCCTACGCAACTAATGTTTCAATAAATAATGTAATAAATAATTAAAACATAACTCAACACTTGCTTTAGTAAAGGAAACCTGTATACCCATATTACTGTTTGCCAATTTCTGATAATTGAGCATTTTGTAATATACATAAC
>DWPQ01002415.1:0-10646 GCA_018251795.1 Perichares adela | reverse complement strand
TATAATGCTACAACAATAGAAGCCATGCTGTCAACTCAATATTAAACTGTTAATCTATACTTACTAATATTATAAATGCGAATGTAACTGTCTATTACGTGATCACGGCCAAACCTCTAAACCGATTGTGATGAAATTTAATATGGATGAAATTTAATAGGTCTTGGAATTAAGATAGGGTACTTATTTTTCCATTGTTGTTTTTAGTTTTTCCAGTAATTTCATTGTTTTACGAGATATATAAAAACAGTTTTCTACAAAGACATTGTCCGGCTTCAGTCGCTGGTTTTCCGGGCAGGATAAAGTCTGCCGGGTGGTTGATATATATGTTACAACATACAGACGTCATCCTGTAAACTCGATATTAAACTGTTAATAGCTTATACATTTTCTAGTGTTAAGCCATTTACTCTGGTCTTTATAATTAGAAGCTCTCGACGACATCTTAATAAGATTGCAGGCTGTTTGTGACTTCCATGAATGAGTTCCAGCTATAAATAGCTAACGCTTTATATAGTCCGGCGGTTCGATCAATACCATCTGAAATAGTTGCGTAATAAGCTCCGTTTGTATGGTGTTCGGATATCCCTGAGGTGACCGCTTACCATTAGAATGCTCTTCCACTTTGTAGGTTGTTATATTTTAGAAAATGATTTAAGATTTTGAAGGTTAAGTTAAATAAGAAAAAGATTAAGTTAATTTTAAAATTTTATATTTATACATTTATAAAATTCTCGTGTCACAGTGTAAGTTGCCAATCTCCTCCAAAATGGCTTGATAATTTCTTATAAAAATTTACATGTATATTCTATAGGCCTAAGAATAGGTTGTAAACTATTTTTCATACCTCGTGATAAGGGGTGGCCTTCGCCAAAGATGATTTTGATTTTTTGGACATTTTTAGATTTTTTTTTTTTGATTTGGATTTGAAAAGTACACCTCATAATTTTCATCTATCTAACACTAACCAAAAATTTTAACACCAAAATATTATATGGCAGGCAAAACGTTTGCTGGTTCAAATAGCGACTCTGTAAATTTTCCTGTATTTATTTACTCTGTAAATGTATAGAACCGTGGATAGAATTCGGCGTCATTGTTTCGTTCATTGGGCAATAGGGTAGGCCAAGAGAAGGGGTTTTTTGGGCTGAAACACAATAAAATTATTCTATGGCACTAACAATCTTAAAGAATAGAGATAATCGCCAAAGATGTTTTAAATGTCAGATCGAAGAGGTTAAAGTGGTGAATTGTGCGATTTCAAATATTCCAATTTTGAATATAGTTTTTGATAAAAGAACCTCGGTAGCTTTCAAACTTTAAAATTGAACTCTACCGCTCAGGCGTCCAATCGTTTTTTATTAATTTCTATGCGCAAAAGGGTTTAAGAGACACTTGGTAGCAATGACGTCATTTGAATTAATTTCCGAAACATAAACGGTCGTAACTCGTGATTGTCGTCAACAATTTTGTCATGTTGATCAATAAATATTTATACTGCTTTGATGTTCACACGATCACTTACACGTGGACTGATATGTTACATAGTAAATACTGTGAATCAGTATTTGTTTGTGAGTGCAATTTGTTATGTCTATAAGGACATTATAAAGCTGAAGAGTTTGGTTGAATGCGCTAATATCAGGAACTGGTTCGAATTGAAAATGTATTGTTTGAATAGTCCATTTATTGAGGAAGGCTATAGGCTATAATAACATTACGCTATTACTAATTCATATTGCAAAATAACGTTGGCAGATTCCCCGTAAGTTATGTATGTTAAAAAACATTGTATTTCATCATAAAGGAGTTAAATCATTAAGATTTTTTGTTATCATAAATGTATTTTAAGGAATTGAAGAAATTAATCTATCTCAAGAACTAAACATTTGGAAACTGCGGCCGGCACTTTCAGTATCAGTTAGGCTATAGGAGAATTTTGAGGGATGAGGATAGATTGTTGGGTTTTAAATTTGTATTCGGCAAGTATATTCCTACCCAGTAGTATGTAAACCTTGCAAATTTATAGGTTTCACCGTATATTTTGCAGGTTTAAAGTGAATGAATGAATTCAATGTATTTGAATGAACGAAATTTATTCGAAGTCGGTTTTCACAGACACTTTTCGAAAGTCAATTTACGCCATTGCTTCAGCAAAACACTACGATGTAGTAGGCCCTAGAAGAAGCGGCGAAGGGAGAAGTCGTGGTAAATATTCGTTTTAAGATGTCGATAGGCTGAGGGACACGGTCTCGCGTTACGAGACTACAATAACACGTGTCACGTGTCAGCTGGAGACGGGATCGTTAGAGATAATTTAATTTATATGTCATGTAAGCATTGTTGTGCGTATTGCGTCTTGTGGACACTTGTGTGACGATTCTATTCTTAGATGTATTCCGTTGATGAGCAGATTCTTGCGGTAATAGTCTGGGGAATGGATTCGTCGATGTAAACCTCTATTTGGGATGCATCGGTGCGTTGGGACGAGATCCTGGAGTCTTGTATGCGCCGAATGGATGCTGAAGGGATTTTAGTGATTGAAAGTCCTAAAAGTCTCTCTATTTTCTATCTATCTGAAGATTTCCTCCCCTACCCTATCTAGCCATGCTATAAAAAACCAGAGGATAAAATTTATTTGGCTCATTATTAATTCCTTAATGTTAGGCTCCTTAGTATGAATAACATAAACATCAAATTGTCCGGAGCACTTTAAAACATACAAAGAACATATCTATCACATTATCCGTAACTGTTGCTTTATAAGAAACTAGAGGATAGAATTTACTTCGCTCATTCCAATTCCTTATCCAATTAAATACGCTCCTTGTACATGACAAAAACATTAAATTGTTCGAGGCAATAAAAAGCATCGCATCACCTAATTATTCCGGTGGTATTGACACAATTTCCTTACCCAGCTTGACCTTGTAGCTCGCGTAGCGATAAGCTGGGATCCATCGTTACTGGCGCCGGCTGCCTCTCGCCATACTTCTGTGACAGTGACATTGAGCTGTCACACTTTTTAGTAGTAATATAAAGTGTGGGTAAACAATTGAAGTGCGAATTGTATTTGCATGTTGTCGCGGCGAGTTCTGACACGCTTAGAATGTCGACTTGTTAATTCGATTCGAATAAACCAACAAATTAATGTCTTAAAATGGTTTTCTCTTTTGCAGTCCTTTTCTTTATAAGCATCTTTTCTAGTGAGATTGAAGATATTTCACAAAAGAGCTTAATGAAATTAATTTTAGAATTAACTATAACATTTATAGAATTAATTTAAATTCAGCTGTAGCTAAGGGATATTATAACTTAATAGTCTCGGAACCCACATGAAACTAACAGAACAATTGAAGCGTCGAAATTTCGCAAATGTCTCGATTCAAAAGTTAACTATGATTCATTTATTAATTACTAGATGATTCCGCAAACGTTGTTTTGCCGTATAGTAGATTAGTAGTAAATATTTTGGTATTCAAAAATAATGGTTGGTGATAGAAGGGTGAGAATTAAGGATTATATTATGTATTTTTAATGCCAGTTCAGAAAAATATTAAGTTTTCCAAAACAAAATGTTTAGGTTGGGCTATCCTTATCACTTAGGTGTATGAAAAATACACATAAACCCTTCGATGAAATATAATCTATTGCTAAAAACTGAATTAAAACCCGTTGATTAGTTTAAAAGACCTAAGATAACAGACAACGAAAGAGTCTTCATTTTATACGATGTAATAAAGACGCGTCTTGGTAGGAAACCTCGTTACACAGACATAACTTCACACACAATATACATTTTGAGTTAAGTCGCCTTTGTTCTCATGGTGCGATGTATGTTCGACAAAAATCGAACCCGGAACTATTTACATACTTATTTCTGTCATTGATGGGTGGGCGGTGTCGTGTATTGAGATCGTCGTTTGCATTATTAAGAGGTTACAAAATTTTCCTTAGTGATAATGTAATGCGAATGGTTAGAGGTGATGTGCTAATTTTATTAGCGTGTTGCTATGACTAATTTTAGTATCGTATTTTATCGTATGAGGAAATGATTGAAAATAGAATTAGATTAGTAAAAATGTCGCACGAATTGTAAGGATTCTATTCGTTACAATTGTGACATTTTGAAAATGATTAATTATATTTTACGTAACAATGGCTGGGTGCTACTTAACTATCCGTAACTAAGTATTTGTTACGATATGTAGTATTCTTGTGTATTATCTTAATATGAAGGTATATTATATGTTACGTATGCATACACTTATTAAATTAAGTATGTACTATGTATTTTTTTAACCAAATATCCCTGGTCCGAAATCTATGAATGGATATCGTTGCCATAGCAACAGATTATAGCGTAGTGCAGTATATGGCCATAAGGCTCTCATTGTGTGACGAGACACGAACCCAGTGTTATTCATTATCACAGGATGATAAACTACTTTTAGGGCCAGTTTCACATGTCGCCGGTAAAGGTTCAGATAGTTATTTGACATTTCATACTATTTGACAGATAAAAAGCTGCTGTTAATTTTTTTGTTTCTTATAATCAACACTTTATTTGCCAGATATACCTATCCAAGACCTGTAAAACCAAAATCTGTACTTTATCTGGCAGATAAGTTGCTAATAGGCTATCAGGGATAATACCTGTAACCTGTGAAACTGGTCCTTATACACACGGATTTCTATTCATGAAATTAACCTATCGATTCGTTGGTACCGCTTACTAAACATGTACAAAGGTAGATTCATACAAAGCTGATTGTAAATCAGCACTATAGGCAGTATATCGGGCGTTAATTTATTGTAAAATGGTATATAAAATGGTGGATCGCGCCCGTGGTACCGATCGGATCGCACGCCGCGGTAACAATTGCGATCCATTAGTAGCTCGGAAACGTCTAGAGCTACACAAACACCATTGACATGGTTGCGTCGCCACGTCGGTCGCGCGGCCACAGTGTAGGCGCTTACAGTTGTCCCATGGACTATGGTGTTAAGTCTGTGTCGATTTGCCAGGCTTATCATATCTTTCTTCTTCTATATATATAAAATTCTCGTGTCACTGTGTTAGTTGCCATACACTTCCGAAAGGGCTTAACCGATTTAAAAAAAAATTGTATGTAAATTCGGTGGAACTGAGAATAGGTTATAAACAATTTTTTATACCCTTTAGTTATAAGGAGCGCCGACGCTCAACGTTTTTGATTTAATTTTACGGTCAATTTTTTTTAAATATTTTTTTATTATGTAGCACCAAAAAATATACAACCCCTAATTTTCACCTTTCTATCACCAACGCCTATTCTTTACACCAACTTTTATATAGCGAAACAACGTTGGCGGGGTCAGGTAGTTTATCTATGTTATTCAGAATGGTAATGGTAATTTACTTTTAAAGACACAAGGGGTGAAATCGATTAGCACTTGACTTATTTTAGACTTCGCGCTTTGGTTTGCACTATGGATAATTTGTTTTGTGCGACTATTAGTGTAAGAATTTCGTAAGTCATTAATATTGTGGATTCATGATACACTCGGCTTAGGCTGAAAAGTAATGTTTATAAATACGCAAATGAAAGTTGTTCATTCTGTAAAAAAAATATCTTAATAGTCATAAGATACGTACTGCAACCCTAAATATATTAGCTTTCCATTCGGTGAGAAAAAAATGTTTTTGCGTTTATCTTTTGCGATAACTTTATCTTTTACCCCCAGAAGTGTAAAAGATTTGAGGACCACCGTTCACCTCGCACGTTTGACCCTGTCTAGACATGTCCGTTGTCAGACTGTTGGTGTGTGTGTTTGTCTGTGTCGCGACGCCAGGCCGCGCTCGTTCACCTCGCCGCACGTACTGCTGTAGACACGAGTTGCGATTGTACTTTGATCGCGATCTCCATCTGTATAATTAACTAGATTCCGATGATAGAATGTTTGAGAACATTATTACTGTGTTACTACATAACTTGTCACTTATGAGAATCTACAATTACGTGTAATCTGTCTGTCCAAAGATAAAACCCGTAGTGTAATTAATTAGTGTCTTTATAGACACAAGATGATTATACTAGTTTAATTATTACAGCCAACGTATGCTTTATGATATGGAATTTATTTGTAGTGATTCGAATGTAAAACTGACTGCAAACGTTTTATAGAATTCTCTGGGACATGTTGTTTCGCAAATTACGTACTACTTAAATATAAATGTTATCAGTTAATATTTTGCTAATATCGTGATTAAAACTCAATCTATTTGGATTTTAGGAAAGCCAGTAGTCTCTCGATACTCTCAATATATCCACTTGAAATTAAAGCACTGCAATATATTATTTTCCATACACTTTATCGAGTATTAACAATGACGGAACATCGATAAACCTTTATTATACAACCGCATAAGTGCATTGATAAAATAACTAGAAAATATATTTTTAATGTAATGAAACGAAAGCATTTGATAACTTAGTGGTTTGAACGTTAGTCTTCCGAAGGGGAAGTCGTGCGATCCAATCCGGCACGCACCAATATGTTTCGAAGTTATGTGCGTATAACAAATAAATATCACTTGCTTCGGTAAAAGAAAACATCGCGAGGAAACTTGCATACCTGAGAGTTATATATAATGGTCTTGAAGGTGTGTGAAATCGCCAACCCGAACTTGGCCATCATGGTTGACTATGGTCTTAAACCGTTGTTCCTCAACGTGGGGCCTATGCCCCACAGGGGGCAATTTGATAGATAGGGATTCAAAAATGGATTCGACACGACTTTAACCCCTACGCTCTGGGCTATTTAAATGCAATGCTTTATATATCGGTGCCAAGTTTAACAAAAAAAACATTGTAAAGTAAACAAATATTATTTTTTAATGTTAAAAATTATGTATGTTACGGGGGAACATAAATATTTTAGCAAAGTTGAGGTGGGGCATGGCACGAAAAAGGTACAGAAACAGTGCCTTAAATCCTCCCGTTGTGGGAGGAGACACGAACCCAGCGAGCTATGTTTTTCAATTTATAAGTTATTTTTCTTTCTGTATGTTTTGTCTGTATGTGTCTCGATGAGCATATTTTCTTTGTTGTAATGCAACGGTCGTCCCCCAGATGAGAAAGAGAAGTACGACCCGAACGGGTTCCGCGACGCGCTCGTCCAGGGGTTGGAGCGCGCCGGCGGCGACCTCGACGCGGCCTACAAGTACCTAGACGCGGCCGGCTCCAAGCTCGACTACCGCCGCTATGGCGAGGTCATATTCGACGTGCTCATCGCCGGCGGCCTGCTGCGTGAGTACCCTGTACCTCAGAACTAACCGAAACGGTAGTAGAAGGCTAGAAGCAAACAATTGACGTGCATAAGTGTATCAACTATTAGTGATACCAACATGAATAAATTATTTTGAATTTGAATAACCACACTCGGCACATGCTATTCAATATCTTTGCGTTAACAATAATCTACTTAATTGTAGTATTATCATTTAGGTAAATAAAATATTTCTTACTTTCTTTTTATACACTTACATCCCAAGGTGTAGAAGAAGTATCTGTTTCTAATATTATGTAACAATACAGCAATGAATTATCGTCTACCTAATGTTAATTGCTGTATTGTTGCTTATTAGATGCAGCAAATCTAAAGATTTTAATAGATAAACTATCTTAGCTTGTAAAAAAAACGTCATTGTACCAAAGTACCCTCAATATTTGATAAGAGGAGATTGTGTACTTCCCAAAATACTTTTATCAATCTACCCCCGGCTACCGGCAATTAATATTATTAAAAAAAACACAGTACAGATATCACGTGTATCACCAAGGGGGAGAGGGGGCTAAAAATGCTAAGAAAAATCTAGTGATTAATTGTCGGTCCCATACATAAGTCTCCGACCATACGATCAATTTGATCCGCTCACATGATGAAACACATAGGCTAGAGTCCTGAACGCACATGTTGATAAACCGTTCGTTACAATCTGATGGTGTCCCGTCGTGACACGGGCGCCGCGCACGTGTCACTGTCGCTAACGTGTCCCCGTCACGTCCACAGTGCCCGGCGGCTCCGTGTCGATGGACGGGGAGACACCCAAGACCAACACTTGTGTGTTCAACGCGAGCGAGGATATGGAGACTATGCGGAACTTTGAACAGGTGAGGGTTTAGAGGTGAACATTACATTTAATAATGGAATTGTATTGGAAGTTGTTTACTACAGGGTGATATCTATAAACCACGCTTAGACTTGTCTTAGGCTGAGGTCTATAAAGCCAAGTTTGAGTTATCTCAAACAAAAGTTTCAAGCTAAGACAGTTTTTGTATTTTTATAAAAAATACTTTGACGCAGCCGAGGCTTAGCTGAGTGTATTTTGAGTGCACAATTTTGGTGACATACAAAAATGTTACGGTAATAACCGCATAAAAATAGTTGTCCCTACTGCAAACTAAATTAAAGTCTAACATTAACATAAGTAAAAGTGGTTTAAAGATTTCATCCTTAATAATTTCTAATGCATATTATAAAAAAAATGGGTGCATTCACTCCTTCTCCATATAAACTATAAACGTGCCCATTTTCATAGTCATACTCGTCCATGCGCCCAATTTTCGTAAAAAGGGACACAAACATTTCGTTTTACCGAATTATAATATGCTGTAAAGTGTTTAAAGTTATTGAAGCAAAGTTTGAAATGATGAAACAATCGGCTAGAGTCCTGAAAACTTCGTGTAGAGAAACCATTTCTCGTTCAATACAATCTGACAATACCCTATCGTGTGACGATGTGTTGTATATGGAAATGACTCGCTAAAGTGTATACATTTGATTGGTTGCAGGTATTCTTGAAATTGATGCGCCGCTACAAATATCTCGAGAAGATGTTTGAAGAGGAAATGAAAAAGGTTAGTTGAGCCTCTTTAAATATATTTATCTGTAATATTTTCTATGATATACATTGATAGATAAGTGCATACGACTCGCTTAATAACACTTTAACCTTTCGAATTCTCAATCATTTATTAAACAGTTTTAGTACTCGTTTAAATGAATAAAATGAATGTGCAAGTAACATTTCAGTTAGCTTGGCAATCAAAGGGGAGATCATTGACGTTAATGTTATCAAACGCGTGGCCGAAATAAGTTTGAAGTGAATTTAGTTTTTAATGGAGTTATGTAGCAAGTGACTGGTTTATGTGTGTACTGTAAACTAGTTATTACGTACTTTTGTGAAGAAAAGCATCGCGAGGAATTCTGTATGCCAGAATATTCTCGAAAGTTTACGAAGTCTAGAAATCAGCACTTTGGTACCCACCACCTTAATTAAAGGATCTCAATGTGAGAAGAAACCCGATGTCAGAACTAGAATTATTTTTATTTAAGTATTTTTGTACACACCAACATATTTGAACAAAGATAATAATGTGAAAAAAAATTTAAAAGTTACTGCTTATTTCTAAAAGAAATCTCTTTTAGCATGATAAAAATATTTTTCAAAATCGGTCCATAATTGACGGAGAAATCGAGCGACATTCATAAAAAAACATACAATCGAACATAGAACCTCCTCCTTTTCGAAGTCTGTTGATAAATGGTAGTTGATAAGTATGTGAATAGTTTAATGATGATACAAGTGGCTAGAGTGCTGAATATAGTGTAGACGTTTCTGTTAATTTATCCTGAAATAATATTTATTACCGAGATACATACGAAGGTTGTAAAGTATGACGTTGACGGTTGATTATGTTGACCAGGTCCTGGTGTATATCAAAGGCTTCGAGCCCGAGCAACGCATCAAACTCGCGCGGATGACTGCCTTATGGATTGGTGAGTACCAAGTACCGCTCTCATACTGACACGTACCGCCAAGCTCGCCTCTCTGTCCGCGTGAAGCCGTAACGGCCTCTAGGGCCAACAGCAAAATGTCAATCAGAAAAAAAATGTTTCACTGGCCGGCAAACTTATTAGACAAGCCAAATTTGATCATTGCAATAAAAAAGAATTGGAGCCCCAAGTCTTGTTTAGTCAATTTTTATTACACTTAATAAGTAGTACACGTCTTCCGTAGATGTTTGTGCCAGAGTCGCACTTATGGAGCCAAACAGCCACATGCGGCTTCGGAGCCGTAGTTTGTTGAGCACTGGCCAGAGCCCCTAGACAAAAATCTTAGCGGTAACCGTTCACGCTTAATAGCGTGAGTGTGAACGGTTACCGCTAAGATTTTTGTCTAGGGGCGCTGCTCTAATAACTTATCCATCCCTTACTATAATTGACAGTACGTTTCTTTGTATGAAAATAAAGTTGTTGCGTATACGGTAATAATTTTGTTTATAAGTTCGACATATTATTTTGAAAAATTTAATTAACACAGAATTGTTTTTTTTTTCTAAAATTATCCATTGTAAACTATAAAACTTCAAGCGAAATTTTAAATTTGGAACAATATTAACTGACTGAAAATGCTCTTAGCATCAAGTTCGCCTCTTGTACAATTATATTGGTGACAAAAAATTGCAATAAGTAAATAAATATTCATATAGATCAAATTCAAATTCAAATTCATTTATTTGATGTAAGTGTAGTCTTAATGATACAATACATGTTTCTGGGTACAGTCCTTACACCTAGTCATTTCTGACGTACAAATA
>DWPQ01002414.1:0-10646 GCA_018251795.1 Perichares adela | reverse complement strand
TTCATTCTTCGAAAAGTTGAATAACATCGTGGATGGTGAAGAATAAAATATATGACGGTAATTGCACCGGGACGCCTAGTAAGCAATAAAATAAGCCGTTTTGGATGCAATCGATAATTTTATGTATAAGCTTACTTTTTATGTTAGTAGCCAAACAGACAGCCAAACAAACAGACGCGCATCCTAATAGTTAATAGTCACATGGAGGTTGGTTAGGTTAGGACATAAAGAAGGATAACATGCGTTATATCCCAAAATACTTTAATAATTGAGAAGATCTTTACACACGGTACAGCTGTAAATATCAATATTGATATGTTAAGAAATAAGAACATTTTATATGAAGTACAAATAGTACATTATGGGGAGCGCAGCGGAGCGTACCGCAGTGACTCACGGGTATTCAATAAGCTACATCACTCGGACTTACAACACCGTGAAACATCGCTGCAGCAGTTGTAGGGTTGAGCTCTGTTTTATGTCCGGCGGGAGACTTGCTTTGAAATTAGAATTATATTTTAAAAGATCTCATTCATTACGATTAAGTGTTTTAATCCAATCCAGAATTTGTCTTACAGTCTCTGTAATACGTATTATTTTATTCGTTGAAAACAGGTGTTCTTCTTTTGAAAGTGCCGTCTCATACAAGAGGAAGTTGTTGATTATTATAGCCCAAGGATTATCTGGCAGATATCACTGTTTAGCAATAAGACCGTTTTTTGTGAAAGTCCAACACTTTAATTTACTTATTGTAACATTTCTTCTACCTGTGCATAATAAAGAATATTTGTATTGTATTTTCATATTAAAATTTTTTCTTTGCTGCTCTGCAGAGAGATCAATCCGATCTATCTCACATCTTTCTGGTAAGATCATTTGTATCTGCCAGGTTTTGGGCGTCCTGATAAACGTTAATTAAAAATCTTTTAATATAATATTTTGCCCGACACTTTTATTAAGCATTTATAATAGCCAATCCCTTTGAATTTTATTCAATAATTTCAATAATAGAGAGTATTTTCACTTCAATGCAACCGATCAACCTTTACAACGAACTTAGTAAGTATCAACGCGCTAAATATACTTGAACAGTTTTTTCCGAGTGTTGGTATAAGGCACAGCACGTGCGATCGACACGGGTTCGACCCCCGATACCGGCGAGACGCACAAATCATGCGACATACCGCCCCGAGCCTTCCAACACTGTCCTGCAAACACTTTCGCCCAATTTAATAAATCTTCGTAAAACACCATCCACTGCTACGTGCTACGTGCCTTTGAGCTCACATTGCACGGATAAGCCAACATGGATTTTTGGAAACTTTTGACACAGCCCGAAACTAGTGAACGACAGCCGGCTAGGCTCAAACAATCCTTTGCCCCTGTACGTCGCGTCACAGACGAAGCACACAACTTTGCCTCCGAGGCAACGATGCGCCCAAATTTGTCAAAGCAAACTCACTGCAGCCTCGTTTTACAACGCAATAAAATTGTGAAATAAAAATTTGTCCCCGAACAAGCAATAAAATAAAATACTAACCGTTTTTACGGCGCCGACAATATAATGAAATAATCGTAACGGCCGTCGTCGTCACGTTGAATTGCTCTATAAATCTTCCTCGGGTCATATTGTCCGCAGTTCTCTTGGCAACACTTTAATATCGAGAAATATCATCCCGATAATCGAACGCGCACTAGCCGCTCCGTATAAATCACTCCCCCGCTCGGCTGTCGGTTATTTTTTAGACTTTCCATTTCCAAATAAAGTCCCTGAGCAACGGGCCAGTGCTTCCTCTTTCCGGGGCGGTTTTTATAATATGATTTGTCGACTGCTGGCCACTTCCCTTAATATTGTCAATATTTCAAGTATTAATTGTTATAAATCAGAAAACTTTTCTACCGTTCCGTATTTTTATAGCTGTTCGCGGAATTATTATTTTTTTCAAATTAACCTCGTGTATCATCACGTTGGCTTTCGTATGAATGGTAGGTGCTTATTGTATTTTAATTCGAAAATTATTGAGCGAGTCACGCCTCGGGGAAACGTGTTAAATTATGTAGGTACACTTAACGCGTCAATCCACTACCTGTGAAAAAGTTACGCCCATAAAACATTAACAGGCACTCAAGCTGCCCCGTTCGTTAAGTAGTGTCAGGCTGTAGTTTTTCCCACCTCGCGACTGTCCACCGAGAGCCGGAGGGTCGCTGTCAACGCGATTGGGCAGCCGATATCTCCCAAGAGTGTCGCCCTTCGACCAAGCAAGGGATTTCGTAGTGAAGATCATCTCAAAGCCCACAATTAATGACAAACACCGCCTTGGCTTTCTCGCGTTCAATTTTCAGTTGTCTCTATCGTTTTGCGCGGTGACAGTTGGCACGGGTCGACCCACTCACGCGATGAACATTTCCTATTCCCAAGGCAAACAAACGACAACTAAATAATTAGGTATCTTCGAGACAATTATCTGTTCACGAAAGAATATAATGGATTTTTTATGTCAAATGTGCAGGCGACCAACCAAATGGAAGCCGCTACCGTCGCCTTTAGACATCCCCGACGCTTAAGGCATTACCAACGCGTTGCCGGCGAAGAAGTTATCTCCTAGGATGGAAGATATCTTCGTGACAAGTATGTCTTCTACTCAAGAGTTGTCTAGAAAAGGTCACTTTCCGATGTAATGTCACTTTGGAAATCATTCTCCTATGTAACATTTCAAGTAATATTCTGAATCGTACAACAAATAATTATTTTATTGTAGCTATTGTTGATAAATATTTTAAACAAAAACTAGTCCTTGCTAATATTTCCATTAATAAGTTGCTTCGAAATTAGTTTTGATCACCGACTATTAATCTAAAAAATTTTTTTTTTCATTTCAATTTCCTCACAAAATTGGATAACATTCATAAACTAGGTCAAAATGAACGCGAAAACTGAAATTATTTTAATTATCACCGCAAAACACGTCTCTCAGTACTGAAGGATTGTTGTCCGATATTACCATGAAGCAGAGAAGCGAGTCGGCGCTCGCTCGGCGCCCGCTATCGATCCGGAGGCGGAGGGACGCGGGGGCAGAAATTTGGGAAAACTTTGAAAGTTTCGCGTCTAATTCAGGCGCACGCACACACTGATGTAACCAGCTTAACCGTCGCACACAGAGAGAGCGTTCCCACGTAATTTGTGTTTTGTTTTGCACCATCTAAATGTCACGTGCACATCATTGGAGCTGTGGAGAAATAGCAGTGTACGAGTGTTGATCTTCAACGACACGGGGGATAGTGTGATAAATGATCATAAATTTCGACCACCTAATTGTAAGTGTTCACGACCTATTGACGTCCTTGACAAGAAAGAGATTACCAACGTTTCAATACTAATGCCCTGTTAATACCCCATAAAAGATCGCTGTACCTTACATAGAGTAGAGACGAACAGTTATTCGAACGCTTATTGTTCCTCACATAGCAAGTTACCTATCATTGTATCTAATCGTTTAGCTATGTTAATTATTTGTAACTATTACCCGTTTTCCCGTAGGAATGAAGCATTTTTCCGCGGTAAAATATCGCCCATGTTCATCACAGATAATGACGGCTTCTAATGATAAAATAATTTTTCAAATCGGTCCAGTAATTTTGTCCTATTCAATACAAATAAACAAACAAACAAATCTTTCCTCTTTATAATATTAGTACAGAAGTATACATATAGATGATATGCTTTTTTGTGTTTACCATAAAGAGTATTCTTGGTTTCTTTTAACACTAAAAGCGTGATTAACGCGTTGTCTAGAAGGAGAATGCCGTATTACCCAGCTCTAAATTAACAGAAAATGTTTCTCCCACATTATATCAACAGATCAAAGCAAGTGTGATTAACTGTAGTTATTGTGCGAGCTTTTCAAAGAAAACAATCAGCTAGATGAGTCTTGGGGTGACCAAGCGGCACCGCGTCACAATACCCCGGAGACGACCACTTCCTGCTGCGATCAAAGAACTGCCTCTCACATTCACTATTTAGTGATTACCCATTATATTCTTTCCTCCTTCTCGGATAATTCCGCTGACGGTACATTCAGCTAGGTATATTCAGCTTGGTATACTAGTTCCACCAGCTGGTGTCTAAATGGTTAAATAAATACTCCTACCAAATTTAGTAATGTGCAGAGGTACCAAACAATGGCACTCCATGCTGAAAAGGAATGTTTGGCCAGTATACGTTTGTGTGTGAAAGAGAGAGATAGACTGAGTGCGCATGTGTGTTTGTATGTCAGTGTGTCTGTCTGCGGGAAAGTCTTGGCTGAGGAACACCAGGGAGTGGACAGGCATCACCTCTGTCGAACAACTGTTTTGCCTAGCCATGGACAGAGAAAGGTGCGAGGAACTACAGGCCTACCTTTAGTAATGAAGAGGCACAATAAAAAGATAAATGAAATAGCTCTTCTATGGGATTTCGATTACTCTAGTATTCAATGTTATAAATATATGAAAAACATATTATTTGACAGTACCTACTTATTAGGTAGATAATAATATAATATTTAGTGAACTTGTTAGGAATTTTAAAGTGTAGATTTTGAAAACTGAAACAATTATTAACATATATTTTTAATGGATTATCTTTAAATGTGTAATTTTGTAAGGTTGCTTCTTGGAAGAAGTGGAAACCAGGCAGGTAAAAGACTACCACCGATTAGGAATACCTTACAAACTAATCTTTTAATAAAACTAAATTTAGTGGCGGTAGATATAAAATCAGAGGATTAAGCGATAAAAGCTTGGATAGACTCCAGAGTATGTTATTTTACTACTTTCTCGATGCTTTGTCAGGCAGCCAATTCCAATGGTTAGAAACAATGTATGATTCCAGAAAATATACACGCATTAATAGGTACGAAGTGCTTTTTCGACTGGTTGTAAGCCAACCGGCTGCAATCATGGTTACTAGTTGTATGGGAAACTGCTGGTGGCAAAATTTCTGAGCCGTGTCCATTAGGTTGGTTTGTTAACATTTATTATTCGTTATTATTGTCACCATTTTTTTTATTTATTTTATGTGGCATAAAAACTTCTGATACCTTGGGTCAGTCAGCCATGAATACATCCAGGTTTTAAAGTATGATAAGAGTCTTAACAGATTCAGTAAGTCCTTTTAGCGCCTGTAAAATGAAAAGGGCCCAGTGCACAATTTTATGATAAAATTTCATGATTATTTAAATAATGTAATGTTTTGGAAATGACTAATTCCGTAGCTAGTTCCGCTCAGGTTAGGAAATAATATTCTAAAAATATGTATCATTTTAAAAGTAAATACTGAGTTTGAAATGAAACTAGGGATGTTTAAAACTTGTATTATAGATACTGAATTGAGGAATTGTTCTGTTTCGGAATTAGACACAAAAGTTTGTATAGGTATTTCTGTCATGAGATAACGTTTTAGGGGTATTTTTTGTAGTGTTTGCAAAGTTGTTTATAAATATCATTGCAAGCGGTTGATTGACTCCTCAAATGATCCGAGAACGGGTGCTTACCTCGGGCAAGGATTAGCTTAGCGATCCAACGAGGTAATGTTGCCAGCATTCTGGGAACTCATCCCACAGATAGCAATTTGGAGGCGGCTTATTATTGTCACCATATTTTTTTTTTCAGTGGCATATGTAATTATATTTAGTACATTAATACATACGAGTATATTTATACTACAAAAGAGTCTTTATAAATTACTTATTCGAATTATGAATCTCGTTGTTTTACAGTTCGATATTGAATTCGACTAAACATCAAATGACATAGACATCACTTCGTGTACGTGTAAAAATAACTGAATAAATTACTTTAGACGTCTAAAGTATTTATTCAGCCAAACTCAATTCCTGTAACACGATAGTATCATGAATATCATCGCATACGTCATCAGATATTTTATAAATAAGATAGTCAATTTCATTTATTTTATTTGCTTTATGTGTAGTCATAAAGTCAATAGTACTATTGAGAATGGTAAATAAGCTCAAGCATCGAAGATAAAACAACATTGTCTTATTCAATTCTATCGCAGTAGATAAACGTGAACGAGTGTACGTCGTAATATCGATATCGGTATTTTATATTACCGTCTCATTTCAATAGTCCTTCACTATGTTCTAAATTTAAAACTTTTTCGCTTTATTTACTTATATTTTGTCTTTCTTACTTGTTGTTTCTTTGTTGTTTGTCATTGTTTAGTTCTTGTTGTGTTGTGTTATAACAAACATAACAGCTTTGCTGATAGTTTGTAGAACGTTAACAAATTGTTATTCTATAAATACGATATCATTAAGGTAATGTCAGTTAATTAGCAAATACGAAACGAATCCATTCTTCATCAGAACTTGTCAGTAGGGTGACGTTTTGATTAAATTAAAAAATCTGAATCCATCATACAAGTATATAATCGTGAGTACCCGTACCGTACAAAAATATGATTACGATAATCCATTACACTTAAAGCAAAGTATCGGTACATAAGTATATAATCGTAAGTACCCGTGAGCAAAATATAATAATCCCAACAAGTATATTAATTTCCAATTCGCTGTAAACGCAAACATCAGACGTCTCCAGTTTCTTTGAAATGCGTAAAGTATTGCAAAATTAAATATGATTCACATCCGTATTCCCTACTCCTTTCATAAAACCTTTTCTTTGCGACAATGTAAATAACGTGACAGATTGCTTTAGATCAGTTTGAAGGAAAAGAGACTTTGTTGCGCGGGAGTACAGTTTAAATTTAAATGTATTGTGAGTTTTGCAAGTAGCGAAATCGGCATCGAGTGAAAATTATCCGGGCAGATCCCTTTGAACCGATTTGTGATGCAGTCTATTGTTCCGCTTCAAAGGTATTATTTTCGTCTTCTTTCGTCTTCTATTACGCTGTTACGGATTTGCGTTTTGGTGTTTACCTGTGAGAGTTGTAATGAAATTTATAAGCGGTGGATTGTATTCAAATTCAATAGTACATTACTATACGAGCGACCTAAGTGGTCTATGGAGCACGGAGTGAAGTTAGCGTAGTGCAATGATACACCACGTAGGTCACAAGTATCGTATATTTTATAGCACGGTGTGATATAAACCCGCGAACGCGACCGTGCGTAAAGTGCAGGTTTAAGTCACACTTGTGCTATAATTAGTTATACGCATCGGTATCACTGATACATTTATGCATGTCAAATTTTACTTCTACCGTTTCGGAAAGGTGCTTTATCATGGGTGAGAAGAGACGGCGAAAGAAACTCATCAGCATGTCTTGGAGTTCTGTGACACCAAAAGTCTTCTCTTGCATGGTCTAGATAGGAATTACGGACAATACTCTAACACCCTAATTTCCTTTTCGAATACAATACAGGATTTGGAATACAATACACGTAATTCATGAATTACATTTCAACATAGCAACTCGTAACTTTTGCTCTGCTGGGCTCGGTTTTCTTTTAATATTAAAAGGATGTAAGCCTTGCTAGCTCATTTTCAAACTTCATATACATTCGAGAACAGTATAAAAGAATTTCATATATGCAAGTTTCTTTAAAATGTTATCACCGAAACAAGCATATAATTTTGAATTATTTGGAATTAGAAATGAGAGATCGATGTTCAAACTAGACTATCACTGTATAAAAGTGACGAAGTTATTATTAATAATTATCTCTGATCACCATTATTAATTATTTCTTATCGCAATTTCAAACTTTTAACTAAAGACTATTATTTGCAAATACAATTACGATTCACCATCCACATGAGACCTTTTGACTACCATTTCTGTTAATATTTGTACAACATAACGAATAGTTTGTCAAAAATGCCTTTGGGTATTCCTTTAGTATCTGCAACAACTTTTATCTTGACAGTACAAGCAATTGTATTTTTTATTCCAATCAATTACGACTCAATCTCAAAAAGCAAATCTAAAACTACATCCATGTTTTCACATCCGAACCAATTTGCATTTTATAACCATTAGCATTGGTTTCAAAATTGCTTCAATCTAAAACCACGAGGGTTACTACACCGACATCCTAATTCTGTCTTTTATTTACTTCTTCAAATGTATGCAAATGTAAATGATTTCTTGCGATTGATGCTCTGTTGGTAGATTATCAGGGACATCTATCTCCGTCTTCTTCACTCCCATGGGAATTTTCGTCCTTTTCTTTTCCGCCAATCTGTAAAAAGTAATTTGTGGACCGCGTATTCAATTTGTTGGAGAAATATCGGTATAATAAAATTATACAGTTCAACTAACATTTTCATTACAGGATGATACGGTAAGAGGATTTCTTTTCTAATTTTATTTATGAGGGTGCTTTTGTACCTGTGGTTTGTAAGCTCTTCAAATTGGGACGAGCTAGAGCTTTTTGCATATTGTTTTGCCATCTGTTATTATCATGTGTCGAACTGATTTATTTACCCCTTTCCAATATCATAATGTATTAAGTATTCTTGGTGGCAAACTTTAGAGACAGCGTATTTTCAAAATAAATTTTATTATAATCATGTTGTGGTAATTCTATAAAATTATTTATATTTTAATATTAATAGTCTTTAACAGCATTCATATGCAGTGATTGCCTAGTGGTTTGAAAGTTGGTCTCATGGGCGGGGGGCGTGCATTCAAATCTTAAACGTTCCAACAATTTTACAAAATTTAATTATTATTTTATTTCCTTTGAATACGTATAAGAGAATTCTATATTGTAAATTAGCTGTGCCCGCGGCTTCGCCTGCGTGGAAAGCTCCCAGCAGGTCAGATTTTTTAACATTAATCTTTATATTTCGCTCAATTGACATAAAATCGTAATGCACTATTACCTTCTCAAAAAACACATAGTGCAGTACACTATGTTATAGTAAAAACTGTACAAAAATCCGTTCAGTAGACTTTAAAAAAAAGGGAGACACACATGAGGAGACTTTGTTTTTAAATAATAAGTATAGATTAATAATCTATTGCTTGGGTGAAGAAAAATTTTGCGAGGAAATTTGAGAGTTCTCCATAATGTTTAGTAGGTTGGTGAAGTTTGTCAATATGCACTTAGTCACCGTGTATTATGACTTTAGCCCCTCAGCTTTTGAGAAGAGACCCGCGGAGTAATGGGACAATTGTGGTCTGTTGTTATGGAGTTAATTATTAGAAATTAATTATCACTTCCTTTACGGTGACGGAAAACGTCGTGAGGAAACCTGCACACCTGAGAGTTCTCCATATTGTTCTCAAAGATGTGTGAAGTCTGCCAACCGGCACTTGGCCAGCGTGGTAGACTATGGCCTAAACTCTCTCTGTGTGAGAGGAGACCCAAGCCCAGCAATGGGATAATTATGGGTTGATGTGTGTGTGTGTGTGTGTGTGTTATGGAGTAGGTTTTTCGCTTTCGTTTTTCGCCATCGGTGTTATTGATGTCCAAAAAAAAACATGTATCTTGAAACACGTTAAAATTACTAAATTTCCTTCCTTTCAATCTTCCTTCTATAAACGAATGCAATTTCATCGTAAGTATTGGACACGAAAGGTATATCGAGGAATTTTCATAACATTACCAATCTCAAATCTAAATCTCAGCGAGCAAACAATATAAATTACAAAAGCATTAGAGGTTTATCCACAAAGAGCACTATCGTTTATTGAACAGTCTCAGATAATACCGCATGCAGTGAGGTAACTATTACGTCCAATGCACACTGGGATGGACCGACAATGTTCGTATATTGCAAAATTGATTATAAAAATTATGTTAAACGGTTTTATTAAAATGACTAGCTGTGTTCGTGGTCTTGCCCGTGTGGAAATCAATGCGTCGTAAATTTTTCCTGCGTAAATCTGAATCCCGCGGGAAGTCTAAGATAAAAAGTAGCCTAAGTTACTCTTTATTACATCAGCTATCTTTCAGTGGAAATCCCGTATAAATCGGTCCAACCGTTCCAGAGATTACCCGGAACAAACACACAGACAGACATACAACATTTTTAAAAACTGTTATTTTGGTATATGTACCGTGTACACATACATATGCATTTAATAAAAACCGGTTATTTTAATACAAACAGACACTCCAATTTAATTTAGTTGTATAGATGCAGTTATTTATATAGCTAAACGACGATTGCGGGGCTAGCTAGTATACTTATAACATGTTCAAAATATAAGCGCACATTTCCCTTCGCTCGTTTTTGCGTCTAAATTTAGTTGAATACTACTCCTTGTATATATAAATCTTCCAAAACATTATAAAAACACGCAGTGTCCGTTGGCACGTTCTATTCGCACTCTGAATTTCAAACAAAATACTTGTCATCAAGTCCTTTTGACATATTCGATCCGCGAACTTCGCAAGCCCTTTGTTTTAAATAACTGTTACGTGCGTTTTAAAACAAGGGTCAAGTTAAAAAGGTATCACTTAGGTAGAGTGCTTCAGTTGTTTATTTTAAATAGTAACAAGTCTGTTTTGTTTATGACATTTTTTGAGCGATTTTATATTCAACTAGTTGTGCCCGCGGCTTCGTCTGCGCGGAAAGCTCCCAGCAGGTGAGATTTTTTAACATTAATCATTATATTTCAGTCAATTGACATAAAATCGTAATGCACTATTGCCTATAACCTTCTCAAA
>DWPQ01002413.1:0-10647 GCA_018251795.1 Perichares adela | reverse complement strand
TATCACTTGCTTTTCGGTGAAGGAAAACATCGTGAGGAAACCTGCACACCGGAGAGTTCATAATGTTCTCGAAGGTGACTATGGCCTTAAACCCTCTCGGTGTGAGAGGAGATTTGAGCCCAGCAGTGGGACAATTATGGGTTGTGATGAAATGAAATGAAATGTGAATAAATTATTTTGAATTTGAATTTGAATATGCAAGTAGTAATAAGGAACATCACTTTAAATATCCAGATCGCCAGTCCATAGTTATTTCCTCAGCGCTATTTAACGTGTAATAACTGTGAACAATAAAGCAGCTATTTGAAAAGCTGTTAATTTTAATATTAGTACCAGTAAAGTGTATAGTTTTAAGCCCGTAACACGAACGTGTGGTAAGCAGAACTATTGGATAATTCCTGTTTTATGATGGCGTCTACATAATTAAGTACGTGTGGTTAGAAACACAATTTTAGTTTTGATAGCTTTCATTTTTAGGATTCTATCGGACAAAGGAAATAATGGTACTAATAAAACGGTGTGCAGTCATATTTGACTTGGAACAAACTATTTATTTTTAAATAAATCAGAACATAAACAACACATTACAACATGCCAGTTACAACTATTTTTATATAAATACTAATTGTTTCGTTTTTAAACAAATATAGGTCGCTAATAGAAAGGTAAAAATTGAGGGTTGTACGTATTTTTTTTGCCACATCATAAAATTTTTCTTAAAAAGAAATAGTCCGTAAAATAAATAAAAAATATGCTGGACGTGGGCCCCCCTTATTAAGGGGTATAAAAAAATAGTTTTCAACTCATTCTCAGACCTACTGAATATACATAAAATATAAAATTTCATTATGATCAGTCAACCCGTTTCGGAGGAGTATGGCAACTAACACTGTAACACGCGAATTTTATGTATATAGATAACAGGTACCCTTATAGGATTACTTTGTTGTCCATCCGTCCGTTTTTCAAGACCCCTTTTTTCAGGAACGCGGGGAGGAATGGAGCTGAAATTTATATCATATACTCAAGTCTATTGCTCTTTGAGGCTGTAAAAAAAACCAAACTTCTACGTCATCAAAAGAAACAGCAATTTTAGTCACAAATTTTCAAACTCACAACTACTCGCAAAGGAATTCAAACCTAAAGGGTACTTTCAGTAGACTTAGAAACATAAAAATTTGGCATGAAGCAATGTTTTTTATATCATATTCAAAGGAAAAATTCTTAAAACCTTAAATTATTAGTTACATCACATATTTCTTACGGAATAATCAGTGCTCGAGTCCAACTCGCACTTGGCCAGTTTTTTATATCTACTCGTTTGTCGCCTATATATCTAAAAAGATCTCACATAAACTTACGTTCTTTGTTCATATAACGTTATAACGTACATAGGTTAACCATCATTAACATTACTCTGTGACAAAAACATGACGTAATAAACTTAGGGCTGTCGTCAACTCATCCGCAAAACAACGGCTTTTTGTCGACAAACTGAGCCCTATTCCCTAACCTCTGTCACCATAACGTGACGTTTCACTAATCCATTTAGTGACTAAAACTAGTACTATAACCGCACCACTGAAATATAATTACGCAGTAACCCTTTAAGTACGAAATGTAGAACAAGTACGACCGACAATATAATTAACCACCCATTACGTCATCGCTAACTCGACTTGGTGAGTTCAAGCGCCCTCTAGGGAGGACGCACACAGGACCCATTTATGTAGGTGCTGTTCAAAATTTTACGATGACAACCTTGCCTTGATATAAATTAACTGGAATCGGCACATTGTCATCGTTGTTGATATACATTCAAATTAAATTTACAAAAAGTAATAATTACTATTAAACTAAATTAAATTCAATTAAAATTAAAAAATAAAATACCTAACATTTAAATAACAAGCCGCTTCCAAATTGCTGTCGGTGAGATGAGTTCCCATAACGCTGGCGACATTACCTCTTTGGATCGCTAAGCTGATAAATATAACGATAATAAATCCTAATATGATTATTAACATCAAATCGAAGCTAATAATTTGAAACGTAAACCCAAGCCTCAACTGACAACGCTGATTTTCAGTACATTTCTATGATCAGTGATAGTCCAACGAATGAACTGACTTCGAATCTCGTTGAAAATACACGTTGCTGTGGCATATCTAAGTACCTGTATGCGGTATACGTATTATTTTAATTTTGACAATACATAAACTGAGATATTGTGTAGAGATGTATTCCATCTTCATTATTAAAGTATCTGTCTTTTTCAAACGTTTTTATTTGCGTCACTTGCAACTATGATGTACGTGAATCTTACAACTTGAATGTAGCAATTCCTACAGACCTATTTGTATGAAAATTTGCCCATGTGTTGTTTTTTTCTAACAACTCAATTTATCTATCCTTAATATATCGTTTCTTGATCTCCTGTAATATCCTGCGATACTAGCCAAAAACTACGTACTACTAAAAAAACGACTACTAAAAAAATGCGCCTCGGGACGCACGACAAAAGTGATAAATTAAACTAATCTAAGTTGAACTATTTAATATTGAAATTGTTTACCATACTTCTCAATAGATGGCGTTGTTCAGATTTCTGAATCATGCTAATGACTGTACGTTGTGATTCCTATAAGTAGCTGTCCTTACATCCAGTAGCTATCCTTATTTCAGAGAGGAGTAGACTATCTGCCGCTGTATGCGTTAGAGAAAGGGAAAACAGACTGGCTCCGTTATGCGTTACGTGACAAGTCAGTTTACCCTCCCATAAAAACTTATAATTTCAGTACATATAGAGCCTTCGCATTAGCCGTTTATATGAACACATTGAAAACATTTGGCGTGATGTCATCGAAGCCATATCCAGTAATATATATCAGTGGTACCTATCCGCTTTCCGTCCTAATATTATTTAATTTATTTACTCGATGCTGCCGTGTCTTCAATGTTCGCTGAAATATTCGCTCCACTGTTTACAGCTACATTCTGGTTCTCAAATTCACAAATGACTTCGCATTCGCAAACAACGGGCTTTATGTACCCAGACGGTGTTGGTTGCGGTACTAAATTAAGATTTGATGCAATTTCATGGGAAAAATATAATGCGCTATATGTAAGATGATTGTGGTGACTCTATTACCAATAACGTTTCATAATTAGTGTAGTTTTATTGGTATAATTTGTATAAATTTATAGTTAGAATTTGTATAATTTTATAGGTAGATTTTATATATTTTGATACGTAGAATCCGTTCAGTGTGATAGTTACGATCCGTGTCTCTTCATAGGTAGAAGCCCATGTATTTTGGTATTTAAAATCCGTATAATTTTATAGGTAGACCCCGTGTAGTTTGGAAACGGTACGTATTAACAGTGGAGTCCATCTAATTTGTCCATTAAGAAGATTCTATACTATTCCATATCGTTTGATAGGTAGAATTTGTATAGTTTCGCAGTTTAGAATTTGTGATGTTTGATAAGTAGAATTTGAATAGTGTGATAGTTGGAATACGTGATGTTTGACAGGTAGAATTTGTAATGTTTGATAAATAGAATTTGAATAGTGTGATAGTTCGAATTCGTGATGATTGATAAGCAGAATTTGAATAATGTGAAAATTGTAATTCGTGATGTTTGACAGGTAGAATTTGTGGTGTTTGATAGGTAGAATTTGAATAGTGTGATAGTTGGAATTCGTGATGATTGATAAGCAAAATTTGAATAGTGTGAAAATTGTAATTCGTGATGTTTGACAGGTAGAATCTGGATAGTTTGTTAGTTAGAATCCGTATAGTTTGTTAGTTAGAATCCGTATAGTTTGTTAGTTAGAATCCGTATAGTTTGATAGATAGAATCCATTTAGTACGATACGTAGTTTTTCATATTTGATGGGTAGAATATAACGTCACAGTAAATAACTATCAAAACGAATGCATGTCACAATTAAATTATACGTGGTACAGTAATTAGTTTATGCGGTAATATTTTTATCCGGAACGCGAGCGGCAGTAATCGAGTTGTGTAAGTTATAGGTAGATATGGTCGGCTGTCGGATTGGATCTATCCAGAAGGATTATCGTGTTACAGTTCTATTATGAGTTTTATGTCGGAAGCTCGCTAATAATGTAATTAACAGGCGGTGGAATGACGATCGTGTAACTTAATTAGTGGCTGAGAGTAAGTTATACAGAAATCTATAGATATAAAATTCTAGTGTCAATGTCAGTTGCTATACTCCTCTGAAACGGCTTAATCGATTATCATGAAATTGTGTATGTATGTGATGTATTTGATAGGTCTGCGATTTGGTTGTTATCTATTTTTCATACATCTTAGTGATAATAGTCTATCCCAAATATTTTGTTTTTATTTTTTTATGATGTGGCATTAAAAATACATACAACCCTCAATTTTCACCTTAGTATCCCTAACTCCTAGTTTTTTTTATTTAATATGCCAAAACGTTTGCGGGTTCATCTAGTAATATTAATAAAATTGTATTTACGGGTACGTAATTTATGACCTTAAAAATGTTTTCATGCTTTCAGTTCAAAGGTCCAATTGATATTTACAGAAAAAGTAGACCTTGAGTAGAAATCTGTCTACTTTATCATCGTCGTTCACTTTTTACTTTTAGTAACTTTTTTTGGCAAAAACAACTAAACTAATTTTGATGAAACTTTACAGTGGTAGAATTTATATGTCAAAATAACACACAACGTAACTCTAACAATAATTTTAAAAATTGGACATTATTATGTCATTGGACGGATTGTAAAACATTAGAAGTATATAATTTATTTTTAATTAATCACATATAAACTTATTACAGTATTTTTCCACGTGGAACTAATTTAATGCTGGGACAATGGTACTGCAACCAAAACATTAATTTTCACGGATTATATAAGGAGGATGGACAGATAAAAACTATGCGACCGTCGTAGGAATTAAATTGCGTGGTAGAAAACCAAGCGATCTAACTGTTGCTTGGCGCTATATTCTCGTTCGTCATTAATGCGCGGATTTGAGTAGGTAAACATTAATTTATTTATAGCTTAGAATTAAGAGAAGCTTTAGGCGAATGTTATGAAACGCCTCCGAGCTTTGAATTAAATTTTTAGGTGAAATACAAAATCTTTGCGTGCTTACAATTGAGATAGGAAATAACAATTCTTACTAAGACGTACTTTAAAATTAATAAATCCTTAAAAGCTGTCTTATCCGTTCCCAAATTTATAACTTTTAAATATGAAACGAGTTTCCTTAGATATGAAACGGTTTTCTGAGTCAGATCGTCTAATTCATGCTTTTCAAATATGAAACTCGAAATCTAGAAGTAAGGGGATCCCAGTCTTGAGTCAGCTGAGATCTATGAGGCGTAATTCGCCTTCTCTCCAACTAAAGGTTCAAGCTAAGACAATTATCATCTATATATAAATACGTGAAGCGAAATCTTTCAATTCCTTTTTACCAAAATTGAGCCGGCGGAGGAGTATGAAATTTCGCACACTTACAATTTATGTGTAGGAGAAGTGCAGAACGCTAATTCTTTTCAATAATAATGCTGACAAAGTACATTAAAACAATAAATAAAGCATTACACGCACAAAGACACCCACATGCATACTTGATATACGTAAACTGTTTTGACGTTTGACGCAAATGGCGGTTGTCAAAAAAGTTTGATTGAGATTGAAATTGGATGTGTATGGGATTAAATAAAGTTTTATTATTATTATTATTATCTGATAATAGAGGTGTCAAAATTACATTTTAACAATTGTGCAGTGACTTATAGTCGACTTTCGACCACCACGCGATCTCTAGTATTTAAAAACACTACACTGCGGAACTTCCACAAAATGTGGAATCAACTTCCTTCTAAGGTATTCCCGGAGCGCTATGACATTGGGCTATTCAAAAAGGCGTGAGAAGAGTTCTCCTTCAATTCATTGCATTGGTGACTCCACTGGTGTTGCCCGTGTCAATAAGCGAAGGTGACCACTTACCATCAGGTGACCCGTCAGCTTTTACGTCAACCCTTAGACTATAAAAAAATACTATGACTCAGCCAAAGCTTAGATGGATATGGATGTTTAGAACACCATGGATACTCCTAACACGTTCCCGAAAATGTCAAAGAAACTTGGTCGAAAGACCCCATGTTGTGGCAACATGTCTTGAGGGCAAGCGGTGAAAGTCTTCCATAGATGTTACTATACTAAAATACTACGATACTAAAACCATCAAGCAAGCAAGAGCAGAAGATCAGCTTATTATTGGATCTAAGCAACCAAAACATGTCCAGACATGTCATAATTGAGAAGGAGGATGGTAAGCCAATTACGGAGACAGGCAGGTCAAAGAACACCAGCATTATAATTTAACGTACACGTACAAAGATAAATTTTATTTTAAAAACAATCTTTTCTTTCAAACTTACCATCATTAAAATATCAATAGACTCAGAAAATATACAATTCGCACAGAAATTCTTTGACTATGCAATCCTTCAAAGCCTTTGACAAAGAAACAGCGACTGCAATGGATGTTCAAAGGATAATAGTGGAGCAGAATTGTAACAGAAATAATAATTAAATGAAGGAAAACCGGTCAGAACAGAAATTTGCTCGCTTGGATTAGAGTTCCATATTGACAATGTATTCATTTCGTGATACTTTAGTGGTTCGAACGTTGGTCTCCCAAACTGAAGGTCGTGGGATCGAATCCGGCACGCAGCAGTAATTTTCTAAGTTATGTGCGTTTTAGAAATTAATTATTAATTATCACCTGCATACCTGAGCGTTCCTTATAATGTTCTCGAAGCTATGCCAACCCGCACTTGGCCAGAATGGTGTAGTTTTTTTTTACTTTATTGTAACTTTCTAAAGGAAGTTTACTAAGGGTGGACTTAATGCCTTATGTCATTCTTTACCTACATACAAAACCTACATATTCGAGGTAAAATGAGAAGTTTATTAAATTCCTATAGTTGAGAAGTAAGCTCTTAAAATGCTCTTAGAGTGAGGGAAGACCCGAGCCTGGCAGTGGGACAATTATTTTTAATTTCTTTGATAATAACGGGTCACAACGAAGCCGATGGGTCACCCAATGGAAATTGATATACGATGCACTTCCTGGTTCAATCCAGTAGTTTCAAAGATAAGCGTCGGGTAATGCCTTTCTTATCACGGATTTCCATGGGTTCGGTGACCATCAAATTTATTTACAAATCATTCAGGACCCTATTTATTTATTAACTCACTAGTTGTCTCCCCTATAAGTTTACGACGCATTCGAACGCCTGTTGTTACTTACATAGCAAGTCACCTATCATTGTAGCTCATCGTTTTGCTATGTAAATTATTTGTAACTATTACCCGTTTTCCCGTAGGAATGAAGCATTTTTCTGCGGTAAAAAGTAGCGTATGTTCATCTCGGATAATATCGGCTTATAATTTTGTAAATCGGTCTAATAGATTCGGAGCCTATTCAATACAAATAAACAAAAAAACAATCAAATATTTCCTCTTTATAAAATTAGTATAGAGTATAGATTACATAGCACAGCACTATTCACACACAATACAAGATTCCATCTAAATCGATCCAGCCGTTTCGGAGTTCCGTGACAAACACGTGCAAAAGAATTATATCTATTCAAATATACTCCTAAATGATGAGTACTTGTATACTAAAACAAAAAACAATATTGAAATATCTAGGAAATTGTTTTAAGAAACTGCTACGAGTCGACTTCTTGGCAGCATTGCTCTTAAACGGACGGTAAAGGAACTAAGAAACGTTAAAAACCTAATCGGATTGGCGTAGACGAGTCCTCAAGTATTTTAACGTTCAACAGTTTTAAAATAAATTTAATACTCTTTGGCTTTTACTTCTGAATGCATAACACACCTTCAACTGTCCGTGTAAAGGCATTAATTCAAATTCAAAATCTTTATTCATCTAGGTATCATTGATACTCTTAGCACGTCATATTTTGCCTCTACTATCGGTTCTGAAAGGTGCTTTGTCATTGAGAAGAAGAAACGAAAGTAACTTCTCAGCAAATCTTTTAAATTTATATAACGCAATACAAAGGGGGGATCTAACCTGAATGAAGCGGGACGCAAAGCTAAGATTTCCAGGCGTCTTTATCATTTATATATATTCATCTACACTATAATATCTATAGCTAGAAGCTGTGCCTTTACACATCGCTTAAACATTTCAATAGGTAAGCCGTGGGTCAATTTTGGGACTTCATTATGAAACGTATACCAAAGCTCATAAAAGAATGCTACTTGCTTAAGCTGTACGTAGGCGCAACTAGAGCCAACAGCACAATGTCCATCAGAAACAAACAGGGGGATGTTGGAGGTTGTTAAGTTCAAACCTCGACGGTACTTATAGGAATTTTTATCTGGCGCCATCATCATAACAACCCATAATTGTTCCATTGCTGGGCTCAGCTCTCCTCTCACACTGAGAGGGTTTAAATAGTACACCTCGCTGGCCAAGTATGGGTTGGGAGACTTTACACACCTTCGAGAACATAATGGAGAACTCTCCGGTATGCAGGTTTCCTCACGATGTTTTCCTTCACCGAAAAGCATGTGACAATTAATTTCTAATACGCACATCATTTAGAAAATTGTTGGTGCAAGCTGGGATCGAACGCACGACCTCCCGTTCGGGAGACCAACGTTCAACCGCTAATCTGTTAGTTATCTGGCTTACTTGGTTTGATATGAAATGAAATTTTATTCAAAGTTGATTTTTACAAACACTTTTTGAAAGTCAATTTATGGCACAGGTGTGACCTAAACCCTCACTTTACGCACGGGCGTCGTTCGCGGGTTTATATCACACAGTGCTATAAAATAATATACGATACTAGTGACTTGTGACCTACGTGGTTTATCTTTGCCCTACGTTTAGCACTAACTTCACACCGTGCAATGATATACCACTTAGGTCGTATCGTAACGTATTATTCTATACCAACGTTTTATTTGAAGTTATACATGATAACTGATGGGATGCAGTGTCCGTTGAATACCAGAATAACGCTAAATCTTATGCTTCAAAAATATCCACATAAACGTGTGGATAATAGATAAAAATAAATTTATCACAACAGCTCAGCTCTTGAATTTCATTATCGGTATTGATTGATATTAAAATCGAAGGGTGCTTCGCGAGGTCGAGGGGTTGTATCACGCCTATAAGGGATGAGAGTAGGCGGTGTTTTATAGAATTTTTATTTGATTACTCGCTTTATTCTAATAAAAGCAGATACGTATTTACTTACATACAAACGTTTACTTTACATATATGTAACCATTTTCCTTCACCGAAGCAAGTGATAATTTATTTCTAATACACACAATTTAGAAAGTAATGTTAAAAATTTATACAAGTAATATACATATTATAATTAATGTATATTATTGCTTCGATGAAGGAAAATATACCTATAATATTCTCGATGGTGTGTCAAGTCAGCCAACCCGTACTTGGCCAGCGTGGTGGACTATGACCTTAAACCCTATCAATGTAAGAGGGTACTCGAGCCGAGCAGTTAGACAATTATTGAACGTGACGAAAATTTAAGTCGTCAATGTGTATGCTTTTACATTCATATATTTAGTGTATAAATTCATTTTAGTTTTCCTTTATTTTACTTATGGATGGAAAAACGTCTGAAATAACCTTTATTATTATTATTATTATTATATTATTTATCCTTTGTGTTTTATTTTATTGTAATATGATTTTTTTTATATAATTGTACTCCTCCACACTTTCTTGTAAGCACTGTGTTTTCCTTCCAACGGTTGTCTGGAAGAGATCGCTAGTTACCATTAAAGCCGCCTGTTCTACGACGTTTAAGTTTAGTTGCTTGCTTTTTTCATTTTACCTTTCAAAATACAAGGAAGAGCATTGTATATATCTGCCTACCTATGTACAGCTACCTTCCTATCTGTACTTTTTAGCTTCTAAGTTTACATTAACACATTCTACATTCGCATATCATTCTAAGCACATAGATAGTGCCTAGAGCTGTAAGCCGTATAGGTAAGTACTATCCCAGTAATGCAAGGTCGATACCTAAGCTATAGGTATTATTGGAATTCCTAATTCAATACAAATGCTTACCTTGTATTTAGTAGAAGCGCTCATAGCACATTGATTCGTGATTGTAACATTAGGCACGGTCATGAGCTCGATGGTTGACCACTGACTGAACTTATAAGAACTCATTTAAGGACCCAACACATCCCGTAAATTTATTCTAAAGTTTAAACAACTCATATATGGGGCGCGATTGTATACAACTAAATAGCCCGAATAACCCATAGAAAAGTATTTTGTAGGGCATAGTTGTACTCAATGTATCACTAGAGGAATGTATCATATCCTTGGATGATCATTTATCATCTTAGATAAAAATAAAAGATATAAATAAATCATTTATAGAAATAAAGTTACAAGATATTAAATGTTATGTAATATGGACCATGTCAAAATTTTTACATTAAATACAAATACAACAAATACAAATACTCTTTATTGTACACCAAACAAAATATTTTTACAATTAAATAATAATTTATAGTATACAAAGGG
>DWPQ01002412.1:0-10647 GCA_018251795.1 Perichares adela | reverse complement strand
CATTGATTTATGTTTTGCTGATTCTTTGAAGGTCGTAGTGTATACCTTGTTGGTGTGACAAATAAATAAATAAATAATTGAGAACCAACGGGAAACGCGTACATAGACAAATACTTCTCAAATTGCTATTTGATGTCTACTACACAACTGCGTTTATAATTAAACTACCTGAATCTTCAAACGTTGTTTTGATATATAAAAGATTTGTAGTAAACATATTTCTATTAAAAAATAGGGGTTGGTGATAGAAGGGTGAAAATTAAGTCACCAGTCACCAACAGTCAGTTATCACTTAGAAATATGCATATAAATTTTCCTGATGAATCAATGGATCTATTTCAACAATATTAATATACAACTGCATTAAAATCCGTTGAATAGTCTAAAATATAATGAGTGCCCAGACGACGGAAGCGACATCATTATACAATGTAAAGATGCCCCTTGCCCTTTGACTCTATGCGCAGCTGCAGCGACCATTTAACAAAATGCACCGTTCTAATTGCTAACTTCTGTATAAAAAATATAGCGTAAGTTTACATAATATTTTATCATATAAGTATTGAAATGTAGACACGAGATAAGCTCGACCGCAACGGGAGTGTCGTAAATATGTAAATATTGGATGCACATGAAATGTTCGCTGTCGTTACCCAACCTAGTTTACATTCCGCTGGGACTTTAGTTTAGTCTCAAAACAATTATTATACATCTTCGAGAATTGTGTAAGTGAAAAAGTATGTCATATTCTTCTAGTTTTTTGTATTTATGTTATATCCAGCGAGCGCGGCCACTATTAAGTCCCAAAAAATCTAAAACTAGAACTTATTAGTTGCAGTCTGCAGGCCAAAGGTTGTCTGGAAAAATTGCTTTTCTTACCGATAACGCACCCCATGATATTAAATAATATGTTTAAACCAATAAATTTTATGCTTTGTATTGGTTTTTACTTTTGCTCAAGAAATCTGGCGCCATAGTTTCATTACATCATAGCTCAACAGAATACCACGGGCAGGGTAGAAGGCTTAAACTCAAGAGATGCACCCCAAATATTTCCATCACATCTAATCTAATAGCTCTCCCAAAACAACTTAATGTCTGTACTCAGCAATCCATCAGACAGGCCATCAGATGGTAAGTATTAATTATTGCCCATGAGTCCAAAAGCCATGTCTGACACTGGTCAAGGAATAAGCGGAAGACTCATTACTGTCTCTCCATCAAAACACGTCAAAACATTTCACAGCTGATTTATGAAGGAAGTTGGTAAGCGACTTTGGCAAGCTATGCGACCCATTCCACTAGGTCGGACTCTGTTTGTTTAATTGCTAAATTAATTTAAAAGATGTTTCTTTCGCCAAAGAACTTTTTTGAGAAGAAGAAAGAAGCAAAATATGATGTGCGTGTATTGACAAAATACCCAAATGATTATTGAATTAGATATTTTTTTAAACTTAAGAAATCCAGCCAAGTTAAAAACTCTATAACCATGATTATGGACCATCTGGATTAAACTGCATTACACACAATCCAGTGATCTCCAATAAGATTGGTCTAGCGCGATATCCTCGCCCGATATTCAGTAGGTCCTCGTCCGAGATTGCCTTAGACTGTAGGGTAAATAAAGCCCCTTATATCCCAGACAATTGATTTTCTAATATTCATAACCAGTATCAACTCACTCGTTAATATATAAAGGTCATTAATGAAAAGCCCGGCCTTCATTTAAGGATTAAACAGAATTTAATTTAATGAAAGGTATAATTTACCTTGTATTTGTAACTTAGTACTAACTACCAAGTATTCAGAGATTTAACATCATCGTGGAATCGAAGCTAGCTTTATTTTATCTATATAGGAAGACGATATATACGAGTATACACTTAATATATTACTAGCAAGCTAAGATTATTATAATCGTCCTAGGAAGATTAAAGACATAAACACGTTAACCATTATTATCAACTCATGACGTGTCTGTTTGTCGTGAAATTACTCTGAGAATAGTTTATTTTTTACATTTAATTCCATACAACAAAATTATTTAAATCGCTCACACAGGCGTCACTATGCAACAATTTTTGGACTAAGCTTCCTTAAACCTTTATAAGTCAACTGTAAAAAATCTAAGTTATAATCTGTTAAATAAATCGAACTGTTTATTTATGCCACTACAAAAAGCCGAATTAAAACTGAATTGATTAAATAATCGATTCTATGTTTCGATTTAGAACATCAATGTTTATTACTATAAAGTGTAGAAATCACAGCAAAGTGTTATGTAAATAAAATACAGCATAGATAAAATACGACGTCCATGGCAGGTAAGGATGCTTAATGAAGATATCTCACCACAGTTCAAAACATTGACATATTTTGTAGTGTAACGGGCTGCATCCATACTTGAATATAAAGTAAACCGCCTTCGTCATGCTGGGCCCTGCCGCCTAACGGGCGCCTATTTCCTTTTGTTAGAACTCCTTGGACTATTAAAACGCCAGTGTATGAGAGCGTGAATAAAGGTTAATGTGTCTGACAAGCTCCCATCCTCATTAAAATTAACCTTGAATGGTTATATTCTCGCTAAAGTTCCGACAATCTTACGTGAACTTAAGTAATTCTCCTGTCTTAATAGATGCAGTCTAATAAATAATGCGTAACGCGAAAGAGTGCAATAACTTTCTAGCATCGGTGTTCCCGTTCGATTATGTGGGCGTTTTCAAGTCAAGAGTGAATAAGCTTTTACTAAGTTAGTGCGCTTCACCATAATTATTATCCATATCATCACTTTCCATCTGTTGGGATAGTAGTCAAGCACTCGTCTATTAGATACTAATATTATAAAGAGTAAAGATTTGTTTGTTTAATTGTACCGAGTAGGCTCCGAAACTACTGGACAATATTTGGCAAATTCGAAATTCGAAATTTGGCATAGAGATAGTATAGGGCCTGAGAAAGAATATAGGCTACTTTAGATGGCAAAAATCACGTTTGCGGGATCAGCTTGTTTTAAATTTAAAAAAATTTATTTATTTATTTATTTATTCCAATTCCTGTAAGGAATCGTTGAGAGTACGAAAATTGTTAAATAAATTATAATACGTTGAAAATTGAGATTATTAGGTGTTTTATTCATTGAAACTAATGTACCTATTCGATTCGAAACAGTTGTTAGGTTGTCACGGTGGGAATAGTTGAATATTGATTTAGTACTTTGTATCGAACAAAATAGATCTTTGCTGCGTACACTTAAATTCAAAAGTTATATAACAACTGACGCGTGTGTTTGTCCCAAATATTTGCTTCCGTTCGATAGATCGAACAAACAGCACATAATACTATCTATAGGTGTTACACGCGACTCAACTTGGTAACCATTTTGTCTGCCAACAATAAGTCACGTTTCTAGATAACAGAGTTACATATAAAGTGATAGTCTTAGTGGTTTGCACTTTGGTCCTCCACACGGGAGGGCCTGCGTTCAAATGAATGAATGAAATTTTATTTATTCGAAGTAGGTTTTGACAAACACTTTTCGAAAGTCAACTTACGCCATCGCTTCTGCAAATCCCTACGATGAGTAGGCCCTAGAAGAAGAAGCGGCAACAAACTGCCATATGCCAGGAGGTAAATTTTCCTACTCGCAGTTGCAGAGAACACTTATTATTATTCTTTTCCTGTTTTTTGTATAACATACTTATGCCCAGGCATTCTTGTCTGAATAGTAATCATCAAGTTTGTAGTAACCTTAGGTCATGAGAATGCTTTTAACACGATCTTTTAGTTAGTACAAACAGACGGACTACCTGATGGTAAGTGAGCACTATCGCCTATAGTCACCCGTCACCTCAAAGGCGTTACCTACCAGTAGCCGGTCAAGTAGGAAGTAGACGTTAAGTTAAATCTGGAAGATATATAGGCCACAATCCTTCCACTATGAATACCGTCAGGATTGGAGTGGTTGATATGCAGCCCAGCTGGGTATTTTAGGTAGCTAGGTAACTACCTAAAATGGAAGGCACCTGGCGTAACCTGGTCTGTTTAGTTGAAATTGGTTGAATAATAAATTAAACCCGGTTCTATAACACACATATAAGTCAGTTTACACGGTAAAATAATAGCTTTCAAGTCCACACAAGCCAGCAGAACTCTTTCATTAACAATTCATAAACCGCACGGCACAATATACATAGGGAGCCGCGTGCCTTCGAAAATTCATAAATCCATTGAGTCGTGCCAACCGTGTTAAATCATCGCGTAGGCTCACTGCGTAGGCGCATCCCGTAGGGCTGGGATCGAGCGCGTGCCGCGAATTTATTTGCTCGTCACTTGTGTTTCATATTCCATTTTCTCTGTTATGTAGCCATTCTGTAACGTGTTCATTTAAATTCATATATTTTTCAATCCGTTATCGAGTTATGCACTTATTTTAATATAATTGTAAAATAGGTAACATTTTCATAGCCTGACTGCGAATGTAAAAAATACCGTGATATAGATATTGTGAGTGGGTAATATTTGTTGTTTCTATGATTTTGACAGTTTTTATTAACACGCTTGTATTAGCTTTACCTGTAACAAACTACGTAACCCCACGTTTTTACTCATTTTTCTGAAAAATTGTAGACGTGTCCAGATCTAATGACAAAACATGCGTGTTTTTTAGTCTTTTTGGACTATTTTTTATCTATTGGTAAACTAGTAAGTTGTGACCTCAGCTCAGTTATGTTTTGTGTCATCACACTTTTAATATATACACCTAGATCTTTTTAATAGTTACTAGAGGTTTCTACACTTATTGTACTGGTATCATCCATGCAGGTCAACATGAGGAAAATTGAGGTAAGTAAGCTTGTAACTCCGTGGGGCTTTTGTGTTCATGACCCAAAATGTAAATAGATGCTGGTATAATGCAGCATGTCTGCACATGTCTCGTCCCGTGGCAGCCCTGCGAAATGTAACGAACGAACCTTGGGCTTAGAATTAGCGCGCCTTAATTGCCGACATTTTGATTTTGGCGTGGTATTTTTATTCATGAATGCCATTGACTTTTACGGCACCAAATATACCATTTATGGGGCTGGCGGGTTTTTTTAATCGAACGTACGCACGCGTCGGGCTACCGAGATGGAGTGAGCAATTAGCATACTCCTGTCTTTAGCCACTTTAGGATTAAAAGGGACCGAAAATGTGAACGCTGTAGGGAGCCGTGTCTTCTGGAGTCCGCGGCTCTTACAAAAAACTCTTTGAATTATTATTTAGTTATACGTAATTAAATAACATAAGATGCCATATACATATAACTGAAGATTAGATATTGTAGAAAATCGAAAAGAATACGTTACAAATTAACATATTACCAGCCTTTGCTTTGGCTTGCAGCGTATTGGTGACGTATGGGCGACGGTGACCACTTACCGTCAAGGAACTGGACTGATAGCTTGTCTTTTAGTTGGCTTTTGATATAACATAACTTAATTTCTTATCTGTCATTTACTCAAAGATTACCGATAAGAAAGATACCGCTGGGGCACATATATTCAAAAATTGTAAAAGTATTGTTTTTGCATATTTTTGTTGGTGTTCAGTAAAGTGTATAAATAAATCAATAAACCTTTGCTTTTATTATTGCATAGTCAACTTTGCAGTTTTTTTATTAAAATGATTTAAGGGTCGCGGTAGCAATATGTAAACATATATTGGAGCGGACAGAACCGTTTCATATAATATTTTTATAAATAGACGCTTTAAATTCTAATGAATTCATAAAAAACCTTTGCAACATTGTCTCGAACCGAACAAGTTTCAAAAATTATTCTGTTCCTATGTATAGTGACAACAGATGAATGCTTGAACACTTTTTGTCCAAACTTACAGATTCGTTTCAATGTTTTGGTGGGCGATTTGACAACATGTTGCGGTTTTTGTGCACATTGTGCAAACCCGTTTGGGATCGAACTTCGGTCCGGTAATTGATCGGAATTGTAACTCGAAACGAAATCGATTCAAAGTTAATCACAGGTATTTCAATGCCATTGTTTGTTCGTGTTTTAATCGAATGTTGTATTTGGTCGTTGGAGAGTCGGTAGAAACTTCTCCTGTCAAACCAGACGTCTAATTTCATCATGTCATGCCTTCTCTTTTACCAATATCTATGGGAAGCAACCACTTACCAAGTGACTATTGGCATGTAAAAGGTAATCATAGAACATTGCTTAATGACCCAAACAATACGAATACCTCTTTAAAATTACTATAATAAGTGGGAAGGGCCTGATTCAAACTTCCCCTATAATACTTTATTTTTTACGAACACCAAAAGACATTATACGTGTATTGACGTATCACCGTAAGACCAACATTACGGTCCGCTACTTCCGATCAAACCACAATAGGACATGTAATCAAAATTGGCGTGCAAATGTACAAGACATTTAAACGTTCGCTATAACCATGACAGCCAGCGGGCTCGTATTACAAGTTGTATTAGAACAAAAGGTCGTGCCGAGCACCGAACTCCGATAAGCGGTCAGACGGACAAATTCTATTAATTAGCGTGCAACCGCGCCCAGCCCGCTCCGATTATGCTCTCACTCTTGTAAATAGACCATAAATTTGATCTCAACTTGAAGAACGCAGAGTTATTTTCACTATGGCAGAACCACAAGTAGGATACATAGACACGTCATTTCGTTATGTCAAAAACTGCCAAACGAGCAGAGCCTGTAGACAAAAACTATAGATAGCGGCTAGCATTCACCTTATACGACATCTTAAAATGTATAACAAGAGATTCGGTGCGGAAAGATTATGGTATGAGCAGCGTCATAGCATGCTAACACTAAGATTTTTGTGTAGGGGCTTAGATGAGCCTCCAGATGGTAAATGGCCGCCGGCAGTCATAGACTGATATTTATTTACGGATGCAACAACAGGGCCGTCGCCTTCATCGTTGAACAGTGGGTACAACGGTGAACACATTTAATCGTCTACGCGTTTTCGGCTATAAAAAATAATCAATTGTTTCCATGTCCTATCTATCATCCCTACTAATATTATAAATGCGAAAGTAACTCTGTCTACCTCCTACGCTTTCACGCCTAAACCACTGAACCGATTTTGATGAAATTCGGTATGAAGATGGAACTGAACTTTAGAAAGGACATAGGCTGCTTTTTATCCCGAGATTTCTTCGGGTCCCGAAGCGAAGCGAGGGCGGTTCACTAGTTATTAATAACTGGACTGTCCTGAGAAATCTTGATTTGTTGTTTGCATACGCTAAAATACCTAGATCTGTCTTATCTCAACAAACATTCCGGTTGAAACGAACAATTGTAATTGAAATAGAAATACAGAGGTTAAAAGACCTATCATTTACTTTCCCTTTTTATATTGAAAAACAGAAATACTTATTGTAAAATTCATGTATTTGCTACCATAGATGGGACTGTCGTTTATTTTGAATCGTCTTAAGAACTACGGACATTTTTTTCGCATCGTAAAAAATAAAATAAAAAATGACGTTTAAATTTTGTCAATGTGAATCAAACCATCAAACCAAACCCAATACATATTTGACTTATGTCTCCAGATTTAGTTAGCAATACATTGTATTATTATTTTTATATAAACTTTTCTTTTGAATTATATTTTTTATAAGCTTCACAATGTCGTACGGAAGCTCGGTCGAGGAAGAAGAAACTGTTGAGGTGCTTTTCGAAGCTGAGGAGGAGGTAAGCTCGGAGGAACCTCCCATGGATGAATGGTCATCTCTTCTTATTGATGTTCCGGAAGAAAATAAGAAACGGATGCTTCACGAGCAAGGCCTTTATGATCCTGGGAGCGGCGAAGTATGTGCGAAATATATTACGATGTCTGCGAGCTCGATTTTGAGGCACCCATATTATAACTATCCTGCAGTTACTGACCCAGGTATTAAAGAAGCTATATTGGAGCCTGAAGATGAGATTATATATACCAGTGATGGTCAGGATTTATACTTAGCAATTTGCAAGGAAATGAATCAGTGTCCCGTCAAAACATTCCACGCAGGATTACTAAAAGAAACCATCGATTTGAAATATTACTGCGTTGATCCACTAGGAGTTCGACCAATGGCCATAGCATTGAGAGACAATAGAAATGTCACTGTTTTAAATTTAACTGATAATTTCTTAACTGAAGATTCATGTTTTCATTTAGGTGTAATGTTGAAAACGAATAGGGTATTACGAGAATTAATTTTGAATGGATGTAGAATTGGTGCTCTCGGGGCGAGGAAACTTTTTGCTGGATTACGTATGAATAGCTCACTCTGCGTTTTGAACCTGAACAGAAATGAACTAGGAGATACCGGTATAGAATATCTTGCGGAAGCTGTATTCCAAGGTATTAAAGTTAAGCAAGTGCTACTGAGGTACAATAACATTAGTGGTAAATCCGCCAATGCATTGGCTGAAGCGTTTGAAACACATAACAATTTTACACACTTAGATCTCTCGTGGAATAATTACTACAGTCCTGGTGGAACACTGAACTTACTTCTACGTCTAAGTGAGAACATTTATCTACAAGAATTAAATTTATCATGGAATTCTCTGTCTGGTCCACGTGTAGCAGCAGGTATTAAAGCCATTTTGAGAGCACCAAACTTACGGTTGATAGACTTAAGCAATAATAAACTCAATGGTGAAGCCATCACCACTATCATAGAAAATTTGGGAAAAGCTAAAAAATTAGTTACCTTTAATTTATCGTATAACCCAATGACACCAGAAGACGCTATACAAGTCCTTTTTAAAATGAAATTCGGTAATGTTAAAGTGCAAAATTTGTTAATGGAAAATGTATTCGTCAATGGAGAATTCTTAGGATTACTGCGTACTGTAAAAGCTTTAAAAAGCAGAAAGAATTCAGTAATAACATACGGTGGTGTCATTGGTGGTTATAAAGCTGCTGGGCCCGATATGAGAGAGTTACTTTTAAATCGAGCAGATTACTTGGCGAAAAGGCCTAAGAAGCGACCAGTTGATATAGCACTTGTAGCTATGCAGCTACTCAAAGATGGCGTGGAAGTTATGGCTGGAAAGGATTTTGCAACGATATTAACCGATACGGGGGCGCCTCTAGATGGTAGTCTCATAGATGAAATAGTAAATACTTTTCCTGGGGGTAAATCTACAAAGGTTAAAACCATTAGTATTGCTGATTTAGTCGATTACATGCAAAGAAAATGGCCAGATCGGCAGTTACCTCCAACACCGCCTCCTGAGCCGGAGCCGGAACCGGAACCGGAACCGGAACCAGAACCCGAACCGGTACCAGCCAAAGGTAAAAAAAGTAAGACGGGTGTTAAATAATTTATTACACTTAGTTTACAAGTTACTTATTCCATTTTGAGATTTTGTGATGTTTGACGAACTTTACATTTTTTTATTTTATCTTTATTTTCGTTGTTATCATGTTTTAGGATTTTTTACAATTATTTCGGAATATTTAACTTTAATAATATCGTTTAGATTTTTTATCTATATACTATTTTTGTTATGATGTTATTGTCTTTGTTTACCTGTGAAATTTTCTCATTATTACATTTTATTTACGTTTACATTAAATAATTTATTAAATTTTGAAATGGTTTATTCTATTTTTTACTGTACCCAAAATAGTGGTATATGAATTCGATATCTTTCTCTACTATCAAATTCAAAATTATCATTTATCGTTTCATCTAGTATCTATTATTACTCCGAAGTTGTTACTCGAAGTTTAGTTTCTTGTCTACTACTATTTTGAAAAGGTGCTTTATTATTTAGAAACTAGAAGAAATGACTTTTTTTCGTGTACCTATGTTTATTATTACGGTGCAGCAAGAGATTTATGAATGAAATTCAAATTCAAATCGTTTATTCATATTGATACCATTGATACTTTTATGCATGTAATATTTTGCTAAAAGATAAATAATAATCCGATGGTGCTGATTACACGAAACGTTCAAAAATCATGTTCTGAAAATAGGTTTGTGTTAATTATAAGGAGCATTTTAAGATACTCATTATAATAATAAAAGGATACCCATCAGTTTTTTGAGTGAGTATCAGAGTGAGATAAAAATCTTCATAATTTTTTATTGAATGTTTTATCCTCAATCGTAAGGGTTCTTTCCACTAGAACATTATATTATTATGTAAGTATTTTTTACTATATAATTTAGTAAAATACGAAGTAAAATACGAACGGGCATTTTCTTCTTTTAACTACTAGTTGGCAGTTCTTATGAAAGGTATTTATTATATTTTTTTAATTGTCACACTTGACAGTGAATTAAGCATTTTGATAAAATAAGCCATAATTTATTTATTGATATATTATATAAAATCCAAAGATGTCTTCGATGGGTAGTGGATATGAATCTCCTACATCGACTATAAAAGTTGTGTATGAGCATGAATTAGATGAGTCGTCGGAAGAACCACCGAAGGAAGATTGGTCTTCCTTGAACTTCGAACTACCTGAGGCAAACATCAAGCGTCTTCAATACGACCAAGGTATATATCATCCAGGTAGTGGTGAAATTTGTACAAAGTATATACCGCTGTCAGCAAGTTCAGTGCTCAGACATCCTTACTACAACTATCCTGGAAT
>DWPQ01002411.1:0-10648 GCA_018251795.1 Perichares adela | reverse complement strand
ACTGCCAGGGAGTATATTTTCCCACTCACAGATACAGAGAACACTTAAGACTATCTTATTATTAATCACACTATCCTATCCTATTTATTTGTAAAACAAACTCATTCCCAGGCATTCCTGGAATATTACAGCTTAAAATTAACCAACTACAGTCTAATTTATCAGAAAATTTGTACACGTGTCGAGAGTAGAAGACAGTACAATATGCGTGTTTTTGAAGTGAAAACTTTGGTGCGTTGAGCACTTTTTGAGTGAAGAAAAATCATCGCATCATCTTCACCTTATAACGCAATTTCTATTGATTCTTTTTATTTGAGTAAATACAGATAGTGTGTTATAATATTAACTCGTCAATGTGAAATGTCAACTATGTATTATATTTTAGATTATTTAGATTAGAAATTTTATTTTTATGGGAAACCTTTTGGTGAGTTGAGCACTTTTTTTAACTATTTTTATTTTTTTATGTATACACTTTCAATATTACTTTGCCCAAATTAAGGCAGGAACGGTTTAAATAACCCAAACCGAACCGTTTAATGTCATGAATCAATAATGTACTACTACTATATAATAAGGGTACTATCCTCGAGTCAAATCCAACCTCATCTGTACGTGAAGAACTTTGGTTAGGAATGGAAGAAGTTTTGGCGCTAGGTCCGTCATTATCACTAGGATTTTCCGAAATCTTCGCTTGCAACATCTTACTCTCACGGCCATCCATATCCGTTGACCACTTGCTAATAGGCGTCTGCGAGTTTGTTTGCTCAAAGAGAATTAATGTAAATCTCCCCACGGACGTCTCTTTGTTCCGTCACATCCAATCTGAATTAAGTGAGGCCATAAGACAATGTCTTAAATAAATCCAAGCGTTCATTAAAGGGTCAGTGACCCCGTTCAGAATTTTAATTCCTCTCATTAATCCGTTTAAGGTTTCAAGTAGTATTGTGAATTCTTTTAGTGCATTTGTAATTGTATTCTGCGGTTGTGTTATGGCATAGTGATTTGTTTATCGGTCGCCAACACGGCGGGTCTGGGATCGAATACTATGTTTTTTTTTTAATAATATGTATGAGGATTTAGTGAGTTTCTATCAATCTTTGAATTCAAGTTACTATCACCTGCTTATGGTGTATCCTGCTTAGTAACAGACGAGTTTATGGTGATTGATTCCTTCTGTTCGATTTCGCAAGACCGTGTACCACAAAGTTGTAGTCTACGGTAGGGTTTTTTTGCCAGGCTTCTTATGTGGTTTACCCGACCCCGTTATAAATCTACTGTCTAATGTTTTAACGTGAATGGGTTGTAGTCTCGGAGAGCTAGTAGATATATAGATAGATCGATATATAGATAGGTAGAAAGAATACTGTTTATAGTACAACTATCTGACTGTTTTCCTGTAAATATGAAGCATTATCGCGATATAAAGGAACCTATGTTCAGGAGGGATAATGTCGGCTTCTAGTGTTAAGAGAATTTTTCAAATCGGTCTAGTAGTTTCGGAGCCTATTCAATACAAATAAAGAAATCTTTCCTCTTTATAATATTAGTATAGACAAACATTAAAGAAGGAAGCACATACAGAACATTAGTAAAGTACAATAGGAGGTCTTATCGCTAATGAGCGATCTCTTGTAATATAAAATAAGCGGATCATCCGTTGCCTTAGCTGGCAATACGTCAAGTGCAGGCGTCCACGGGCAGGAATGGACTTCTAAAACAACATTGAAATCTTTAATCGCTTATAAAACATAATGTATGTCAGTAAGTTAGCATTCACAACGCAACAATGTACGATGTTATATCTCATCCTTTAAACATGTGTAGCATTTCAGTATCACACAAAGGAAACAGGCACTTGTGCGTAAAAGAATACGCCAACACATACAAAGAACACCACGTGTATCGATAAAAAACGTATGTCATCAACTAATAGCACTTAGTATCGTCATAACCCATAACTGTCGCACTGTAGAGCTCGGGTTTCTCGTTGAGAAGGTTTAAGGTCGTAGTCAACCACGTTGATCAAATGCCTTCGAGAACAATGTAAGTTGGTTTACGATGTTCTTCTTCACCGAAGCAAGTGATTATTAATTTCAAATCAATACTATTTATACTTCTATACTTACTAATATTATAAATGCGAAAGTTACACTATCTGTCTGTGACGTGATTACGGCCAAACCACTGAACCGGTTGTGATGAAATTTCATAATATATGCAGATACTTGAAGATATTGGGGTGAAATTAGTCTACTTTTTTCCTATTTTTTTTACTTTTACGAGATACAAAATAAACAATTTTCTACAAAAATATTGTCCTAATCCAGTTGCTGCTTTGCCGGGCAGGACAAAGTCTGCCGGGTCCACTAATATTCTCATTATTTTGAAAATTATTGGTAAAAGCAGGAGTCGAACGCACGCCCTTCCGTTTGGGCGACTATCTACTATCGCTACTATCGCTCACTTGGCTATTAGATTACCACTATACATATAGCAACCACTATATATAACATATGGAACGGTTGTTTGTATAGCAATACCTACATGGACGTCCAATACAATTAATCACCCGTGCACCTGGACGGGACGGCCTCGTGAGCAATGGTCGCAAAACAAAAGATCGCTTGAATGCGCCGCGAGAGTAAATAATAGCTAGGAGAAAGGAAAATAGATATAAAGTAAACTCACACACATCCATGTACAGCGGTTCCTTTTACTGGACACACATAAAATGTTTATTTTTGATGTCTCCATGTCCAAAGTAACAAGCGGATCTCTCGCTCCTTGTCTGGTAACGCGACAGTGATGCTCTTGGTTTTATGGACGTCCATAGGTTACGATGACCGCTTGGTGGTCTGTCTGCTTCTATGTTTTTCTATTGACATAAAAAAGACAAGGAGAAGAATTTTTTTTTGGAATTATTTACACTAGTGTAGTAGTTGGTAGACTTAAAACAATGTGAGGTTATCCAAGAAGCAATTTGACAAACATTAGTAATGATGTCTTTATTGTGATGTGGTCTCCAATTTACAAGCTCTAAATGATTACAAACGACCTTAGTTCATTTATGCGCAGTAGTCGTTTAACAGATCTGTTGTGTGATGGACGTATCATTGTTAATTGTTACATGGTTCTATATCGGCCGGAGCCAGGGTTACTGCACAATGTTAAGGTCACACCTTTCAACATATATCGTGAACGGGCCGGATTAACCATTAGCTAGAGTAGGCAACTGCATAGTGCCCAGCATCGACTAGGGTCAAATGCATGCACGCACCAAGAGAAACAATAAAATTAAAATTAATATTATTTTGACTTGAAGAAGACGGCGGGTATCCGCTGGATTCTGAAGGCTCAGGACCGGACAGAGTGGCGCAAGTTAGGGGAGGCCTATGTCCAGCAGTGGACCCTAAAGGGCTGATGGATGGATGGAATATTATTTTAATTTAATTTAATTATAAAATGAATTTCAGTTTATATTATTTTTGTTTAATTCAATTATTTAATTAATTCGTAAAAATCGTAAAAGGAACGAAAATTCTTATACCCTTTTTAAATAACAATAGATTTAACAGCATACGATTCGGTCAGTCAGCGTACTAAAAAGGGAAAAGAAAAAGGGCCCTGAGAATTACTAATACGGCTCTGATCATCAACTAACGTGTTGGACTATATCGTTAGCGATTGGAACCTACTTGAAAGATACCGAATTTTAGATACCTGAACTTAGCTATAGGATAGTTATGATGATAAAACAACTATCATATTGGCTATTTAGGGCACAACTGAGGACTCGATTACATGCGTAGGTGTATCTCGAACTCTTCAGATTAAACTATATAATATGGCTATTATGCAACAGGAAGAGGACTTAAAATCCATTACAACCAGTAAGACTTTACTGGTTAAGGTTGAATTTCCAACTGAATGAACTACCGATGCAACGCTCCTTCCAATTGTTCCTAGAAACGCAGCTCAATTTTCTTCAAACTGAATCTCATTATATTTGTGTGCTGGATTTGATTGCCGAATTGTAAAGAAAAAAAAGGGTAATAGTTCAACGCCCGATCTGAGTCAGCTGTTCCCCGAACATCCCGGAGAAAGTGCGTCACTAACTAATGGCTACGATTGTATTATCTTTTTGTACGAGGAAGCTTAGAGCGCCTGCTACACTGCTGACCAAATAAGAAACTGACACGCTAATTGCCATGAGTCATGGACCGTTGGTTGTGCTGCGCTCAGTTTGGTCATATTATGATAATTGTATACAGTGATAGCCTTATGGTTTGAACATTGGGCTTCTGAATGGGAAGGCGTGCGTTTGAATCTGGCATGCAGCAATAATTTTCAAACTTATGTGTGTATTAGAAATTGATTATCACTTGCTTCGGTGAAGGAAAACGTCGTGCCGAAATCTGCACACCAGAAAGTTCTCCATAATTTCGTCGAAGGTATGTGAGCCCGCGCTTTTCCAGTGTGGTGGATGGCATTAAATTAATTGCAAATTGGCGGACACATACCTTTCAGAACTTTATGAACACGTCACTTATGAAGGTATCCTCACAATTATCAATAAGGAAGAATCTAATAATGAAATTTTAATACGTACATAACTTTAACAGTTGCAGGGTTCGAACGCATGTACTCCCGTTCAAAATCAAAGCTCAATCCAACCACGAGAGTATTTTTTTATTATTAAAGCCAAATTTACTCGCGCATAAAATACCTAGTATAGATATGAGAAGGGTTTAAGAAAGATCTCATCATTGCAGAAAACAACAAAGGCTGGAAAGCAAAAGATCCAACGGTGTCGTATAAACCGCCGGGTCAAGATAGAATCGATGTAATGTGGCGAGCCAATCAGAGAGATTGAGCTGAAAGGCAATTTCAAGATTGTGGGAAAGATTAGGAATAGCGGTAAAGACGTGAGCATGAATAGTTTAGTTCGTGAGAAAAAACGCAAACTGGACATGTCTCGGAGAATACATATTCTTTGATCGAGGTCATGGTTGTCTGGAATCGTCTTATGAATGTTTAACATGCTGACAATTAGTATTAACTTTAATCTCGGTACTTAGAAAAGTATTGAGGTTTTTTTTATAGTCCCAAGCTCTCATTCATAAGTCACCACTATTTGTCGGGGTTATGTACGTATTAGAAATTGAACAATTTATTCAGAGAAAGAATATATTGAGAGGAAACTAGCATATTTAAAAGTTCAGCATAGTGTTCTCGCAAAAGTCTGCCCATCGAAATGCGAATTTGTATACATCACGAGGCCAGCGATGTGGACCCACTGACATACCTCTTATGTCCTCTTAGTGTGAGAGAAGATCCGAGCCCTGCTAAGGCATAATTATAGGTAGTAGTGATAATGACAATAGTAAATATAGGCCATCCTATGACAAATAAGCGCTCCATTTTAAACGAGATAGTAGGCTAATGTATTCGCTTTGATAGTGTCAAAGACGAAGACTCAAGACTTATGCCATAATCTACAAGCATTCATCATGAAGTGGAACAGCATGAAAAATTTGCGGGAACAAAAATATTTCAAGACGGTTCACGAGAAACTCCACCGATACCTTCACGCTCGCCGGTGCAGTGCCCTGACAAGATATACTGCGGTTTTAAATCAAGACAGTGCTTCTACTTTGAAACAATCGTTGATAGCATCTGCTCACGGTTCGCCGTGAACTAATCTAACAGGTGTGGATCTTTTTAAAAGTGTAGCGTTCGCTGAAAAAAATGTTTTCGTTGAAATTGTTCTGTTATCGTATGCGTCATCGCGGCACTTGTTGAATGTTATGACCATTTCGTTAACGAGATTATTTTGCTTCGAATACGAAGCAACCGGCGGAAGGTCGACGGCTTAGGATTTTGTTGAATTCTGTGCAGTGCATGTCTATAAATATGTTATTCCCAATTCTTTGCTTAGCTGTCATATTGATAATAATTAAACAATTGAAGACGAGTGGAGTTTAATTTCGAAAAAATAGAGTTCAAAGTTACGCGTAAACATCTTAGGATATTTCAAAACGCCTAGTGTTTTAGAATTAAACTTAATTTTGTTTAACTTAACGTTTAAAATTGTTTGTATGCACATAACACCATCATTCATGCATAGAATAGCGAAAATCCAAAAATTCGACATATCACCTTCATTCGCTCATGTCTTCAATTCATTTTGGGTTAGCAGTGATATCCTGTGTCTGAATTCTTGGCTTGCACCCTTCTAAAGTCAGAATGGAATTGTTTTGAAATGTTTCACTTGTATTTTCGGTTTGTTGATTATTATATGAAAACAGATTCAATGTTGTTTTTAATTATGGCTATAATGATGAATGAATTAAGCAGCAATTCATTATTTTTTCTAAGGACTTTTTTTTCTATTGTTATCACGCTGTAAGATCACATTCAGTCCGACGGTAATTACAACGTTGCGATCAAACCCAAAATGAACGTGTTCACGATGAAATGTGTAAACAAAGAGAGTTCTGATATTCTTATTCATGTTACGATGAATGACTACATAATATTACGCTTCTCGATTTATTTATAACCGCCGAGTAACTCTCCCACTGTGAAGTCATTTTGCGACGCCCTTCAACAGGGTTCAACTGTCTCTTTCTGTTGTATGCAATTTATATGCCTAACCCGTTTCTCTAAAAATTCGAAACTATTATGACAAGAAAAATAGAATACTAACCCTAATGTCGACTTTGTTAATTGATTTAAAGTGGAAGAATTGTTCATCATTCATGTGAATTTGGTGATGTAGAAGATTATAGATTCATTATTAGTATTTAAGTTTTTTGAGTCAGCTTCACGATTTTTTCTCGGTATTAACATGTAAGGTTCGTAAAAAAATCTAGCGGAATCTTCCATATTTACGAGGTCTTCATAATGTTCTCAAAGTTTAAGCATGCTCGTCTGCACTGGGCTTGCATTACGACCCTAGTAATTAGTGCAAAGTGAAATACTTTGCAAAAAATGGATAAAGAATTGTTGGTCCATATCAATTTGAGTCGTGGAAGTCCTCCACGGCTCGATTTCCACTATAATTTTTCCGCGTACTTGTTAACTTTAGAATGAGCTTCCTTCAAAGGTTTTCCCGGGGCGCAATGACTTGGGCTTCTTCAAAAAAGGTATGAAGGGAGGTTTCACGTAGGATGCATTGGCTACGGTGACCACTTAATAACAGGTGGCGGGTTTATCGCCAACTATTCAAGCTAGAAAAACAAAAGAAATGTAAAGGTAGTGGTAACCCAGTTATGATGAATGATATGGATAGCCACGACGAATGATAATGATTAACTATATCGGCATTTAGTTATGTAACATTCCAATAAATCAATGATCGACGTTGGGTGAACAGAATGAAGACGATATCGTATCTCAAGGAATTCCTGTAATCCGCGGTTTGCACTTCGTGAACTTGACTTAACTAGCTTGCGGTAACGTGTTGTATGCAGTAACTCAATATCTTATGTGATTCCATTATGTTTCTTTCATATTGTATCGTTAAAATGTAACGCTTAAATACATTTATATCTCATAAGGGCATAATTAGTATTTCGCTTACTTTGTGATTTTATATAGATGTTCTTAAACTTAAATCTTATTCCAGGATTCAGACTAACTTATATATAACTAGCTGACCCCGCCAGAGTTGTTTCGCCATATAAAAGTTGGAGTAAAAAATAAGGGTTGGTATAGTAAGGTTAAATTTGGGGGTTGTATGTATTTTTGTGCCACAAAAAAAATATAAAAATAAAATTAGTCAATTAAATAAATAAAAAATGTTGGGCGTGGGCCCCCCTTATAACTTAGGGGTTAAAAATAGTTTACAACCTATTCTCAGACATACCAAATATACTACATACGTAATTTCTTAAAAATCGGTCCAGCCATTTCGGAGGAGTATGGCAACTAACACTGTGACACGTGAATTTTATATAGGTATATAGAATTAAATTCAATCTAATTTTTTTATAATAATTTATAATGTGTGTATTCAAGTCAAGAGTGAATACGACTTTACATAATTGGTGCATTTTACCATCCAAAACTACATCTTTACTTATTCTCTGGTGGTTCCAGCACTAACTTAAAAACAGATAAAAGCAATAGTTATTGCACTGGCCAGCGTGGTGGACTATGCTCCATACAATTAACATTGTGAGAGTCCGAGCCCACCTGTGGGATAAGTCAGTTGTATGAACTTGTATGATGATAACTATTTTTATGCTTTTGAGTTTATTTTTAGTACGTACTGTTTACCTTGAGAACACATTGAGAATCAATAAACCTACGCTTCGCTATAAATTGAACTTGTATCTATCTGGGTCGCAAGACAATTGTAGCGATGGACTTTAGATTAAGGCTGTCTGTGAATGTCATAATTCTACATATAATTGTAAAATTATGACATTCACCGTCATATGTTCATTTATTACTAGTAGTAGTATTACTAGTAATAGTAGCTAGTATTACTACTAACTGACCCCGTAAAGGTTGTTTTGGCATTTAAATTATGTGTAGTGAAATTTTGTTATTAAAAATAAACGGCCGGTGATAGAAGGGTGAAAATTAAAGTTTGTATGTATTATGTTATGTATTGTATTTATATAATGTTTGTATTAAAATACATAAAAAAAATACAAAAACGTTTGGTGCTTATCAATAAAAGTATTAAAAATTGTTTACGACAAATTCTCAGACCTACTGAACATACCTGCATATAACATTTCATAAAAATCGGTCAAGCCGTTTGTAGGAGTATGGCACACATTTTGATGTCACAGATGTGACAGATGTCAAAAATCCAATAACCAAGTGGTTTTAATGTTAGTTTCCTATATATCCTGTGCTCTTAATCGTACGTTCAAATCCGTCACGCACCAATCATTTTTCGAAGTTAAGTTTGTATTATTAATGAATTACTCATAAAATTATTGTATTAATTCCACTGCTGATAATATTAATTATTAACCATAAATGGTTTGTGAAGTTATGATTCATTATTGATGTGTCCATATAGTGCACATATAAATCGGTGAATGTATGAGTCATTGCGTATGTTGTTTTGTTGATTGATTGCCGCTATTCCGAGTATTGTTGGTTTTTTTTTAATTGTATTATCAAAACTTCGTCCAAGTGTTGATAAGGAATCGAAAATCTTTTACGATGTTCCTTATCTATATTTGAACGCGTCGTAGGTATATTAAGGATCTAGATAAATATTTTGTATCTGTTTATTGTTTTTTTTTTTAATGAACACGTTAATATTGGTTACGATTTAGTGATCGACCATAATTAATAAAAAAATACAATGTAATCTTCAGACCTCTATTGACACTTAATAACAACTTTATTTTTGTTCGTACAGATATATCGGGGATACTAAGAACATCATCTAAAATAATTAAAGTAAACTAGCTTCGTGACTAATTTTATTCGATTATTCACATTACTTTACGGTACTCAAGTCAACTAGAACGATAATTGATGATTAAAACAATTATTAAATAGCAAAAGAAGTCTACGACATGACAGTGTATCGGGCCGACGTCAAGACAAGAATGCCCCCCATCCTGAGACTACCGTCTTTTATAAGCGACCGTGCACGTGTTAAATTCACATCTTCATTCGGTCCGGAATGTTACGAGTGCCTTCATTTTTACCGTACTTTTAGATGCAAATGTCGACTGATCTCCGATAGATACAACATGGTGATATTAACAACACATTTCGTTTGCATAATAGACATCAAACGAAAACAAAAGTGTATACATATATCGTGTATGCGTATGAAAAAAATTGGGTGCATACACACACCTCCGTATGAACTGTAACTGTGCCAAACATACTTATCCGTTCGCTCAATCTTCGTAAAAGGGATCTAAAAGTTTCGCTTCACGGTAATATAATATGATAGTTCTATTGTATTTCTCAATTATTTCTTGTCGGTTAGATACAATCGTAATTCACAGCCTGGTTCGACCAAATCACCGATAGCCTAAAACATCTATTATGGAAAAATCTATAAGCCACGACATACACCTTTAAGAACATTATGGAGGACTCTCACGATGTTTTCCTTCGCCGAAGCTTTCCCACCTCACTACTGTGTAAACATTACATCTTTTGTTAAAAGAAATTAAAGTATTTTTTTTTCTTTTTTAATTATTACTTTGGCAAAGAAAAATTCTCGGTACCATTGTGATAAAGGAGTTGTTGGAACAATGCTCGCTATCTGTAAGTTTAATCTCCGCCCCCGAAGTTTGCCGTGTATCGGAAACACAGTCCCTGTGGTAATATTGAGCATTGCTGGTTTATGGGTATGGTTTATGGAGAGGAACGGTGGGAACTGTTCAGATAGTTTTGTTGAGCAACTAATCGTTTATGGTGTAGTTTATTTTGTAAGTGATAGCTTTTTATGGGAGGGTAAATTATTTATTTTAATTTATTCTTTATTTCCGAGCAATGGTTGCTTGGAAGAGATTGCTGTATTAGTGATAAGGCCGCCAGTTGTATCTGTTTCCTATACAACAACAACCCATAAGTGTCCCACTGCTGGGCTCGGGTCTCTTCTCACACTGAGAGGGTTTAAGGCCATAGTCCACCACGCTGGCCAAGTGCG